>CM019180.2:24273572-24457937 GCA_009739505.2 Apolygus lucorum | reverse complement strand
TACTATCTTAAATTGATGGAAAAACAATACCTTTGTATCAAAATGTTTTGAGTCAGGGCGTTTTCAAAATTTCAAACCTCATTTTTCAACCCTTAGAAGTGACCTACATCAACCAAAGTCTTTGGGGCACAACTAGACCCCAAATGGAGCCAACATACCAAATTTCATCAAAATCGGCCAATGAGGAAAGTGCCGCGGACGGTGGACGGACGGCCAAATTTTTATTCAATTTTTGGATTCTACGTACCTTGAAACGTTATCCACCAAATTTTGAGGGGGTTAATACATTTTTTTTCTTGGTCGATTTCAAAGGTTCATCATTGAAAATAATAAACCAAAAACAAAAGTTAGATCCGGAATCATAGAACCAGAGAAAACGGGTCCAGCTTGGTTGAAGAAGTAAATGTTCAGTAGAGACGTTCGAAGTTTTGAGCCCCCGATGCGACTTCGCACCTTATTTCTTCAATACTCTCAATCCATGTAAGTTGGATACAAAAATTTTTCTCCCTCCATAATACCAAATAATGATATTTGATTCTGTAGGAGTTCCAAAGAAGAAGAAGAATAATGAAGGAAGGTTTTCAAAACCATCACAACACAACCTTTTTGTCACTTCATTTTCCGTTCATGCTCCGTTCGCGCAACTTCAAAACTGTTTAGCGACCAGTGTATACGTCGTACGGACATGAGGATTGTTTTTAAATGTTCCTTAATAATTCTACATGAATACATTTTTTTTTTAATTCGGAAAAAAGGTCGGGAAGAAGACCTCTTGAAGTACAAACCTTATTTATTGGAACGAACTGTAACACCAAAACATTAGTGAGAATTCTCAGAGAATTCCAACGGGTTGGAGAACACTGGATTGGAAGGTACACGGTTTCCGACAATTAGATTACGAATCCTAGCAGTTTTAGACTCTCTAGAACAGGAAATAAATGTAGTTAAATATCGTGCTTACCATACCGTGATAGGCTCCTTATAGTTATTAATTTATTCCTTATATTTTTGGCTCCTCGAATTTTCCATAGCACCCTCGTTTAGAGAGAAGGAAGACGAAGTTGAACAACACCAGAGATATATTAAATGTTCAGTGAAATTCTTATTCATAAGCTAACATCATCGTTGGTGGCACCTTCAGTTCTCCAGACAAAGTTCTTTGAAAGTAACCGCATAATTTTCGCAGTTCGTCTCCTTGAAACTTCCTCGGAACAAACTTTTGTTGTTCGGCAGACCCCGAACAGAAGCAGTAAGGTAGACAAGAAAGACCCAGTGTCACGATTTTGTCGATATTCTGGACGAAACTTCATTTATTTGTATAATATGATGGAAGGACCACGCAGAACCGAACAGACTTTTAGGAAACTTTCAAGTAAAGACATTTTTGCGAGGTTGAAGGTTAAAACAAGCCTGTGAAGTAGTCTTTTCTCTCGAGTGAATGAACGAGTTTCCGTGTTTTCCACCAACTTTTTCGAGATTTTCCGAGAATTGAATGTGAAAACAAGCCCTTCAAGTTGCCTTGTTTCTCGAGTAAAGCAACGGATTTTGATGATTTTGTTTTCTTCTTCAAAATTTTTCGAGAATTGAATGAGAAAACGGGCCTTTGAAGTAGTCTTGTCTCTCGAGTGAACCAACGAGTTTTGAAGATTTTGAGCTTCTTCCTCGACTTTTTCTGTCTTTTGAATGTTGAAATAAGTCTTTGAAGTATCCTGTCTCGCGAGTGAACCAACGAGTTTTGAAGATTTTGAGCTTCTTCTCGACTTTTTCTGTCAATTGAATGTTGAAATAAGTCTTTGAAGTAGTCCTGTCTCTCGAGTGAACCAACGAGTTTTGAAGATTTTGAGCTTCTTCCTCGGCTTTTTCTGTCAATTGAATGTTGAAATAAGTCTTTGAAGTAGTCTTGTCTCTCGAGTGAACCAGCGAGTTTTGAAGGTGTCAAACAAAGAAAGAAACACGCTAATCGGTTGGAAATTTAGGCCTGGGCAGAGTTTACAAGATTATGCACCCAAACGCACGTTTTTATTTTTTTAGATAGATAGATAGATATGTTTATTTTCGTCATTTTGTACACTTTTACAATAACATAATTGCATGAAGGGATGCGATTTGCTCAGATTCCCTACCCGACGTTAGGCTTGGCCCGTGTTGTAGGGTAGGATCTTTGCAAAATCGCTCCATATCGGTAAATATGTAAATATCTCATCAAATTTGATGAGAAATAATTTTATACCCCGACCAGACAGCGATTATGTTCTTCGGAATGACAAAAATCAATAAATAAATAAATAAAAGGCAATTAGGTCACCTGTAGTTCAAAGCTGTCTGTTGACTTGACGATTTCACTCGTTCGCGGCCCGCTTGTTAATCGACATTCGCTTGCATTGCACTATCCGCGGAAAAAACCCGGCGAATGATGAGCTCTGGTCGCGGCGGTGTTTGCCTTTTTCGGGGCGATATCAAACCGTATTGTTTCTTTGTCAAAAGACGAATGGCAACTGAACTTTTAAAGCTTTAATCCCCCTTTCCACCCCTTAAAAGGCGAATTTCGATATTCCGGTAACGTAGTGCACAACTACACTCCTGCTCAAAATTAGCGCACCACCATCCATTTTTTCGTTTATCTCTTCCCTTATAAATTTTGTATCCTGGACTGGCCACCAAGGAGCCTAAACATGAATCCGATAGAGCATGTTTGGGACATGCTAAAAAGAAGAATTCGAGCCAGAGATCCACCATCAGACAATCTTCAGCAGCTGGAAACAGCAGCGAAAGAGGAATGGGTCAATATCCCCAGGAAGGTATCCAAAACTTGATTAGAGGCATCGGTCGATAGCTGCAAGCCCTCATCCTAGCTGGAGGAGGTAATACCAAGTATTGAAAAGCGAAACTGGCATAATTCAAACCTTTTTTTCAATTTTTATAATTTTACCACAAGGAGTAGGTACATTTTTCTATAATTCATTAAAAACATATTTTTTTCTCGAATTTGTGCCTTTTTTGGTTACATTTGTTTTTATGAGTTTGCAAACAATGTGTGCATATAGATAAAAACTTGATAAAGGGAAAAAACGTCTGCCAAGTGGGTGTGGCACATAGCTTCCTCGTATCCATAACCCGATTATATAGATGATCCGATGCATAGTAGTTAATCTCAAAACACCAATCTCTAAGTACCTTTCACTACCCTCATAGGGGACCATCTACACGCTAATCTGGACAATCCTAGAAAATTTCATCAAATTCGGATGAAAAATGTAAATGGTATGGCTGTTACAAGGATTTTACGTATGCGCATGCTAAGAGGCTTCTATAAATTTTAAGGCCTTGATTTTCATTGGAGACCATCTACAACCTAATCAGCGTAATCCCTGAAAATTTCATCGAAATCGGGTAGAAAATGTGGAAGTTATGGCCGTTTCAAGGAATTCACGTTTGCGCATGCGCAGTAGCTCCTATCAGTCCGGGGATGATGATTTTCATACGAGACCGTCTACACACCAACCTGCACAATCCCTGAAAATTTCATTGAAATCGGACGGAAAATGTAGAAGTTATGGCCGTTACAAGGAATTCACGTTTGCGCATGCGCAGTCGCTTCTATCAGTCCGGGGATGATGATTTTCATAGGGGACCGTCTACACACCAACCCGCACAATCCCTGAAAATTTCATTGAAATCGGACGAAAAATGTAGAAGTTATGGCCGTTTCAAGGAATTCACGTTTGCGCATGCGCAGTCGCTTCTATCAGTCCGGGGATGATGATTTTCATAGGGGACCGTCTACACACCAACCCGCACAATCCCTGAAAATTTCATTGAAATCGGACAATAACTTCGTATAGTTATGCGCGTTACAAGGAAATCATGACAGACACACAGACAGACAGACACACAGACACTGAACCAAAATTGTTCAGAAAGGTCTAAAACGCAAAACGCGAGTGAAAATTTTTATTTTGGAGAACTTTTTTTTCGTCCTTGAAAAGTGAAAACAAAGCTTCCGCTACCTTGGTAGACTCGGAAGCAATAAGGGGGCAAACGAAGAAATAGATGGTGGTGCACTAATTTTGAGCAGGAGTATAGATAGTTTCCCGCATCGAACAAAAAAAGAACCACGAAAATCGGTTGAGAACTGGCCTGGGCAGAATACACAAGATTTTGTCACACACACACACAGACATACACCTACGGTTTTTCTTCGCGGATTTGGATTCAGAATGGTCTAAAACGGATTACTGTGTGGTTATTTTTATTTTCCGTTGAGTGTTGTCCTCCTTCACTCCAGATCGATCGCGTAAGGACGCCCAAGTCTTACTGTGGGACGTCCTAAAAGAAACTATGACTAACATAACGGAAACAAATTCTGTGTTTCATTGGTTTGGTTTTCATTGTTTGGTTTCCTTGACCATAACATTAACGATTCAGGGGTCTGGGGGTGTCCCCCAGATCTCATTATACAATAAATTTACCATCATAAACGACTGACGGCTAGACACCTTTTTTTTCTTCAGAAAACTCGTCAAAAAACATTCAGAAAACATGCATAATTGTCATTTTATCTCCACAAATCCACTGGCAGAGAGCCGGGCTTGAAGTTAATTAGTTTTCTTATTTCAAGAGCCTTCAGGGTTTCAAATTAAAATGCAATAACCGTCCCACGCGAGGAGTCATAGCACAGAAGGAGAGCTACCGGCCCACTCAGGCGACTATTGTTCCGAATTCGGCTTGGGGGGCATCGACTGCGGGGCCTCGAGGTCGCGAAATGTGCTCCTGAGTGGGCTTCAGTCATGAACTCACTCGTGGAAAAGTCAGCTACGAATCTTTACTGCTCCATTGAAAAATCTAGGTAGAGCAGAGTGCCTATAGGTTGTCTTGAAGATCACGTCACAAGATCCGTTTTGCTTTTAAAAAATCTGTATTTCTGGTCTTAAATTGCTGAGTAAAATATCATCAAAAATGAGAAAATTTTATTGGATTAACAACAATAATTGTCCAAGGTCCAATTATTGGACCTTTTTATCCAAAAATCCAATGATATTCGAGGTCAATTTGAGAGGAAGAGACTATATTTTTAGGACTACACTATAAGCAAAATTACCATTGATTGGTCTGAGTGTGTTATCAGTTTCAGTTGTACTTTTTGGAGTCGTGAGGGAGGTATTCATTTCTGTGTTGGTCGAAACGACTCTGGGTCCTCTTCTTTAAAAATAAAAAGGCTGCACATTTTTCTAGGTTTATTTAACATCAGTTTATTCACTAGGTTATTTAGTATAAGTTTCAAGTCGTTTCAACATTCGAGCTCGCTTTGGCTTGTCAGTCTGGAACCCTCGGACATGCAGCGTGAATGGACTTTTATTTCTTCGATGTTCCACAACCTCGTTTATGAGACAATTGAAATTTGTAAGGGAACACGATTTTATTTTGGAAGTGTCCAATTCCAATCATCACTGACCAATAACGAAAATGTTTCGGGCTCCAAATTAGCTGTTAATAATGTATTGTGGTCTGCTGTACACGAATATGACAATACATTTTGCTTCCGAGTCTACCAAGCTTTGTTTTCACTTTTCAAGGACGAAAAAAAAAAGTTCTCCAAAATCAAAATTTCCACTCGCGTTTTGCGTTTTAGACCTTTCTGAACAATTTTGGTTCCGTGTCTGTCTGTCTGTCTGTCTGTCTGTCATGAATTCCTTGTAACGCGCATAACTATACGAAGTTATTGTCCGATTTCTATGAAATTTTCAGGGATTGTGCGGGTTGGTGTGTAGACGGTCCCCTATGAAAATCATCATCCCCGGACTGATAGAAGCGACTGCGCATGCGCAAACGTGAATTCCTTGTAACGGCCATAACTTCTACATTTTCCATCCGATTCCGAAGAAATTTTCAGGGATGTTACAGATTAGTATTTAGATGATCCCCTATGAAAATCATCACCTTCGGACTGATAGTAGCCACTGTGCATGCGCAAACGTGAATTTCCTTGTAACGGCCATAACTTCCACATTTTCCACTCGATTTTAATGAAATTTTCAGGGATTATGTGGATTAGGTTGTAGATAGTCCCCTATGAAAATCATCATCCCCGGACTGATAGAAGCGACTGCGCATGCGCAAACGTAAATTCCTTGTAACAGCCGTAACTTCAACTGTACCCCAGGGGTCGCGGGTTCGAATCCCAGCCGAGGCTAAGTATTTTTTTGATCCAATCACATACATCTACTCACTTAATTTTGCATCCGAATTTGATGAAATTTTCTAGGATTGTCCTGATTGGCGTGTAGATGGTTCCCTATGAGGATAGTGTAAGGTACTTAGAGACTGGTGTTTTGAGATTAACTACTATGCATCAGATCATCTATATAATCGGGTTATGGATACGAGGAAGCTATGTGCCACACCCACTTGGCAGACTTTTTTTGATTAGCTCTAGTTTCCAAGATACAATAAAGGTGGATGCTTGAATCAATATTAATTAGTGCAATTGCGTTGGCTGCATTATGTAGGATGATGCAACACTGTGATTTATATCATCAGCTAGTGTGGTTCCCCCTTCAATTCCAGTTGGCCATGCAGTTTACATGATTGATTGATTGATTGTTTTATTTTACAACCAGGGGGAATTAGGGCCATTAGGCCCTCTCAACCATTCCCCCTGGCTACAAAAACATAATACTAAATATAATTTAAAAAATAAAAATAATAAGATAACAAATACATTATACTTCATACTTCAACATCATTCACAAAATTTTAGTGTAGTTAGAAATTAATTTAATTTAAACTCAAAGTTTGCTTGATTAAATGTTTGCATGATTACATTTTTTATTTTTATTTGTATACAAATATACAATATATATTTGTATACAAATAAAAAAAATGTAATCATGCAAACATTTAATCAAGCAAACTTTGAGTTTAAATTAAATTAATTTCTGAAAATAATAACTGTGTTTAGTACCCATTAGAAACATATATTATATGTTTCTAATGGGTACTAAACACAGTTATTATTTTCAGTGTAATTATTATTTATATAGTATAGTTTGTTGTGGTACATAACATGAAGAAGTCATATGAAAACACCTCACGATTCCATAAAATATGCTGAACATAAATGGCAAATCTGTGGTGATTCTAAAGTTATTGCCACACTCCTGGAAATGCAATTGGAATACACCAAGCACTACTCCTTCTTATGCAAGTGGTACAGTCGAGATAGGAAGTCTCACTAGAAAAAAGCTGAACGGCCAGCAAGAAATATCAAGCCTGGAGAGAAAAATGTCCAGAATGAGCCTTTGATGGATCCTAAAATTGTATTTACACCTTCGTTCCACATCAAACTGGGACTGATGAAGAACTATGTAAAAGTTATTGATCAAGAAGAAGATGCTTTCAAGTACTTGGGAGGAAAATTCTCAAGACCAAGGTCAAAGAAGGAATTTTCATTGGACCACGAATTCGAGAAATTGTTAAAGATCCTAACGTTAATCAAATGCTGAAGGAGAAAGAGAAAGCAGTTCGGGAAGAATTAAAAAATGTGCTGCATGGGTTTTCTCGGTAACAGGAGAGCCAGTAATTGCCCACAGTTGGTCAAAGATCATCTTGAAAATTACTGCGCTCTAGGTTGTAATATGTCGATAAATGCGTATTCTCCACTCTCACTTGGACTTTTCCCCGAAAACTGTGGAGAGGTTAGTAATGAGCATGGGAAGATTCCATCAAGACATTGCTTCAATGGAAGAGAGATATCAACATCAATTCTGGCAGACTACTGGTGGACTGTATGCAGGGATATTCCGGAGTTTATACATATATATACAAGTATACATGTATATACAAGCGGCAAACTGAAAGGAAACGCTCCCATGAAGTCTTGATCAAGTCGATGAAACTTATAGGCACTTACTTATAGAACGAAATTCGCGCTCAATTTGATGAAGTCCGTATATATAACGTAATTTACAACAAACATAGTGATAGTACGTTTTTGAAATATTTTACTTTAAAAAAAATGGAACGGGGCTTTTTATAGTGTCTTAATGTTTATGTATTATATGTATCTTGGAAACGGTAGCTAATAAAAAAATGTCGTTGTTATAATCGTTGTTATTGGCCCAAAAATATTTAGAAATAGTTCAATTAAATTTTTTTGTTGGTCAGTGTTATGGACGCGGAGTCGACATCAGTTTGTCACTGAATTGAATTATCCTTTTTCTCACATACAAAACAAGATCTGAAGGTCCATAGTTCGTAAATTGCCTTTATGAGAAATTTATGTCGGCATTTCTCAATCGAACAATCAATCCAACACCCTCAAGTCTATTTCTTTCCCACAAGTTCATATGCAAAACACAGGGTTTGAAGCCTCGTCCGAGTTTACGATCTAATGGCCTCGGTTAATCTCGACATCTTTCAAAAGAAGCTGCTGAAGAAAGCCATCAGTCCCGGCGAAGTGGGTACAATCGGATCGATCAGATAAATTTGCCGTAATAACAATTAAAAGCTGTCCGAGGGGTGTCGATTTCGAAACTGGTCGGCCGGTATGCCGCTTGTAAGAGTAGAAAACAATTTGAACGTTCAATTAATGAGACGAGTAGGTACTGGGAAGAAAAAACGACCTGAATCGTTAGCCGTAGTTGGACTTGAGTAGTGAGGACCGCGGAGCTGTAGGGAGTAAGAAAGTGTTAACAAGGAGATTGTGTAATATGAGGGTCCACATGATGAAACTAGAGCGCCAGGAATCGTAAATCTTGTAAGTCGTAAAAACTAATTTGTTTACTTCCAGACTCAGTTACTTCCAGCTTGTACAGTTAGTTGAGGTATTCGAAACAATTGAATCGGAGGAATTCTTTATTCTCATTAAGGAATAGTCATACCTCACCAGCTCTTAGTTACTAACATTTCTATTTAGAAAAGCAACGGCCATTGACAAAGAAGAATGGCAAATCAACAAACATATGTTTGTTGCAAATTGAACAAATAATATTGTTATCATACGAAACAACATTCTAAATCCTTCTTGAAATGTATTAGGTATATTCATCGTACACAATTTCCCGGCAACACAGTTATTTAATAATAACCTTACTTCAAATAAATAAAATAACGCTAGAGTTATCATTAGGTTACTAAGCCATGTGATATCATTAGGTTATCATTAGGTTAACTACTGAGTTATCTCATGAGCCAGTAAGGTATCTTGAACAAGAAAAATAATGACTTGCGATATAATTTATGGGGTTTCATAATTTCATCATGGTGAGATGTGCTTCCTTATTACTTAGTATTTGTTCCTTAGTCACTACTGACGGTAGGGAAGCTTACTGGTCGTTGGATATGGTGACAATTTATTCTGGTCCTCTGCCAACAGGAGTGGGAACAAGGCAGGCGTGGCGGCGACATTCACCTATGCCGAATGGAGTTTCCAACACCCGAAACAGATTCACATGTGCTCCAGATTTGCTCATCCATGGTAACAACCTGGTGAGGATTGTGCCAGCCGTAACTCTGCTGGAGCTGAACTCAAATCCCATGGGGAAAGAAGTGTAAACTGATGGCATATGCAGAAGAGGCACAATCCTCTCTCCATCCACTAATGTGGGGTGCGCCTGATTTTTTTTTTTTAAATTAATTTTAATTGAAAATACACTTTATCCAGAGAATTTTGACACCAGCCGTTCTCTTTTTGGATGAGTAGATCTTTCTCTATGATTTTTCAAAGTTTCGAATGTTTATGACTTCACGCGCCCCTCCCACCTGGCGGGACCCCCCAGCCCACTGTGACGTCATAAACATTCAAATCTTTGAAAAATCATAGGAAAAGTTCTTCTCACGCTATAAGGTCGCGGTTGTCAAAATTCTCAGAATGAGGTCTAGTTTAGATTAAAAGTAACAATAAACAGTTTTCCCGACTCATGCGCACACCCGAGCGCATGCGCCGCAAGCTAAAAGTGCTGACGTGTACATTGATGTACAAATTATTATGAGCAATACCATCATCGATCGTAGTGGTGAAATATTTTTTTCGAATTATAAATAATTGTTAATGCACCAGGTAAAAATAAGAGGTTCCAGCAAGATTAGAATTTTCACTTCCACTTTGCGTTTCAGAGCTTCATGAAAAATTTTGGTTCTGTGACTGTATATTTGTGGTACAATTCTCGACTGCGTCATATCCATATAAGAAATCGGAGTGCAATTTTGGTGCAGTTTTGTGCGGATTAGCCCTTAGATGAATAATTCACTATCATAGGACGAACAGAGTTGCGACAATTTCTTACAATATGATATAATTACGCTTAAATGAGATAAGTTGGGAGCTATGTTCAAAATTATACCATTTAATTCATGAATTACCATTTATTTGATTTTGGTTCGATCTAATGAGATGAAGTCGCAGAATGTGGGGAAAAGTGAAAAATCATCAGCATAATCGGGAACAACTTTTGGGTCATCAATCAAAAACTCTTCGATGATTGTGGAAATCAAATTTTATAATATGGAATTTGTCGTTGCGCGACTGCTCTAAAGCTATGAAAATATTAGCTATATAAAGAATAATAGTGTGGTAGAGTTCATTCTCCTGGTCAGTGAATGGTGAACTTACTAGCACGGTGGATAAGTTTCTGCTCCTAACCGGTACTTTATTAAGTTCCGCTGATTAGAATGCAAATAAACTCGACAAAATCGAACCAGACAATGGAGAAGTTGTAGATTCGACTAGGAATCAGTCACTGGGTCGTTGTCCTCCCGGGCGGATTTTCGAAAACACTTAGCAAATATCTGATACAGTATGGGAATAGCCTTACACCATGCCCCACTATTATTGAATGGTAGATATTAGTTGAAAGTAAATATTGCTTGAAGATAATGACATTTTTGAGAAGAGAATTTTGCTGATTTTTGTGAACCGGCTACTCAGAATGGTCCGCTAATAGCCCATAGTAAATATTTAGACCCTCTTACGCCCAAAGAACAATGTAAAATGGAAACAAAAAGAGAGGAAGATGGTTAAAGCAGCCATCGAGAATGAAGTCTAAAATAAACTTTTTAAGATAAATATTGAACCTTACCTGATCTTTGGACCTTGCTGATCTTGGATCCTGCTAGTAACTTAGGTCCAATAAATTTGTCAATTGGTATATGATCAAATATCCTACAGTTGGCCATAATTCTGTATATATTTTTGGTGTTGCCCATCATCTAGGGTAGCAAAATTCATTTGTGACGATTTAGGAATAAATAGGCGGACGTAATGAAGTTAATAGTAGACAAAGTTCGATATGAATGGCCACGAAGCTCTTTCTGACAACACCGACACGCAAGGATCCAACTGGTAATTAATGAAAACTGTTAGTTGTTTTCCATTAATTGTTGACCACACGGTCAGTGAACACCATTTCCTTCCATCTGCATCATTCCACATATTCGTACTATCTTTTAAAAACACATTCGAGTCCTCCCCACTTAAAAGTGACCCCTGCAACGCCCTGTTGCCAATCAGTATCAATTATGAAGTGAAGGGGTGCGTTACTTTTACCGACCACCAGTGCAACACCGTTACGAGAAGAAAAAAAAGCGTCTTTATCGTTTGCCCTGATGGTCAGAAGTTCTTGAATATGCATGAACGTCCCGCCATCCGACAGAGCTTTACTTTAATTAAGGTTGTGCCCTTATCGATGTTAATTGTTTTGAACCAGCTACACGGATGAGATTAGAAGAAGGAGTTCACAGCCTCATAGATAGTCGTGGTTAATTGGAAACACCTCCCCATTATAAAAATACATTGGTTAGCGGCACTGGGCTTACGAAGCAAACGAAACAAACAAGACATGCCATCCGAACTGCAATTATTCCCAGTGTAGGTAGATACTCTGCTTTGTAAATCTCCAGAGCTAGAATAACGAGGAACTGCAATGTGAAAAAAGGAGACAAAAACTTGTCGTACACAATTTTTCCATGAGTTCAACAGTAACCAACGCTGAACCACTACTGACAAAAGTTTTGCCAAACATCTGATAGAATATCCACTTGTTTTCAACTCCAAAACTTCAATCACAATAAACTTCATTACCAAAAGAATGTTGTCCAATTTAAATATGACCAAATAGGTATACCTGCTCTAGCTGGCAAGACCAATAGAGATCTAGTAAGAGAAACTTGGAATGTTGATCGAACACTTCATAAAATGTTGGCATCGGAAGAGGAATTATAAAACTGAGGAAAACCAGAAAAATTCTGTTTTTTATAGGTTTTCAAGTGGGTACTGAAGCAGTTCCGCGAACTGCTACGCGGAATAGGCCTGAGGAGGCGCCGCTACTCTCCTAGACTGGGAACGAGCTCGGCATTCAGCCACTTTCCTGCCTTGCTCCTGGTAAGTGATCTAATGATCACTCTCTGGTATCTTAAAGATTTAATCGATATAAACCACGCTCAGCTACCATGAAATAGAGTTGGAAATATTCTGATGGAATAACCAACAATGTATTTCTACCCAATGACTCAAAATATTATTTTATTTTATTAATTAAATAATTATAATATAGATATGAATTGGGAATGGTTCAATAACAAAACGGAGTGTGGTTTATATCGATTGAATCTTTAATCGTATATGAGGTCCGAAATGAAATGAGAATGGATTTTGGGTATCAAGGGAAACCGCAAAATATTAAAATGTGTGAAGAGATCACTTACCAGGAGCAAGGCAGGAAAGTGACTGAATGCCGAGCTCGTTCCCAGTCTAGGAGAGTAGCGACGCCTCCTCAGGCCTATTTCGCGTAGCAGTTCGCGGAACTGCTACAGTACTGTTGAGCTTAAAAACCCTGCTGTGGCCAAAAATGTGTATACTTACACCTCAAAAACATAAATTATGTTGGAGCTGGAAAAAAAATCCTCATTTAATTTTGCTTCCGAGTCTACTAAGGAAGCGGAAGCTTTGTTTTCACTTCTCAAGGACGAAAAAAAAAGTTCTTCAAAATCAAAATTTTTACTCGCGTTTTGCGTTTTAGACCTTTCTGAACAATTTTGGTTCCGTGTCTGTGTGTCTGTCATCAAATTCTTGTAACGGGCATAACTATACGAAGTTATTGTCCGATTTCTATGAAATGTTCAGGGATTGTGCGGGTTGGTGTGTAGACGGTCCCCTATGAAAATCATCACCCCCAGACTGATAGAAGCGACTGTGCATGCGCAAACGTGAATTCCTTGTAACGGCCATAATTTCCACATTTTCCATCCGATTTCAATGTAATTTTCAGGGATGTTACAGATTAGTATTTAGATGGTCCCTTATGAGGGTAGTGGAAGGTACTTAGAGATTGATCTATACATTCGGGTTATGGATTCGAGGAAGCTATGTGCCACACCCACTTGGCAGACGTTTTATGGTTGGTTTCTTATTCCATTGTGTGGTACCTTCCGAACCTTCAGAAGAAGGAAACCGCCATATCGTCATCAAACACACATATTATCTTCATGGATAAATAGGAGAGATTTTCTTCTTTTCGTCTTCTTTTGCCTCCTATCTCACACAGTTCCTCAACCTACCGACAAGTAGTTGTCACCATTCCTGTGACAGTGATAGTTTGATTAGCCACATTGCACTTTATGATCATGTCTGTCCAACCTGTTTTCAAAAAAATGAAGTTTCTTGATGTTTGATTAGAAATTTAATGCTTGACAGATTGAAGAAAACGACAAGTAAGTACACAACTTTTGCTACGAATGAACGAGTTCAACCTTGATTGGAAATTTTTAGTTTGTATTCAGCTTTGATCACACGAAAATACAGTTCCCCTAGATATAGCACTCTTTCTCTGTGTTCTATGGGTACATTAACCAATATTACCCTCAATCCTTTCAAATATTTTGAGGCGATGGTCTTTAAGCAGCACGTACAGCTACTGGAACATTATTATTTTCGATAAGGCAAAAATACTTTCAAACGAATTTTTAGTATTCACTTCGATTCCCCAATCCAAAAGAGAAGACGGCAGACAGTAAATCTCTCCTTCCGTCAGGCTTAATACAATCGAACGAGGTTAGTTACAAACGCAGCTCACGCAGCTCCGTTCGAAGTAGCAGATTTTATTCACAGACCACACCGCGAGATCAAGTGATTTACTGAGCAATTTACCTCCATGAAGTAGATGGTCGTTATCCTGATTAACCTACGAGAATTCTTTAATCAAATCATGATTGTGTCTTCATGGAATTATCATCCAACTTGGGTCCGAATTTGCAATTTCTCGGAACCAAAGGAAGGGATTTCCTACTTGAAAACGTAGGTAAAAGGTACTATCTCGTTAAATTTCAAATTTCATCGGAAGCGTATGAGATTCGTGGAAACCATTTTCATTTCAAAAATTTCACATGAGAATGATAAAACATGGAAAAAGGATTTATGATAATCATGAAACGGTCTTCCCACGTAGTGGAAATTAAATGGAAAATGCTGTTTTCAAACTTGTACAAAAATCCAATTCGCCATAATTCGAGCAGTGTCCCTTCGAATATGGGGTGTCCGAAGAAAAGTGCGGCCACTCGAATTGGAGGATGGTGCGGCCATTCCATTGTTGGAAAAAAACCGATGACACCCCCCCCCCTCCAAAAATTCCCCTTTGTTATTAACAGTTTACAGTATCATTATTGTTACGTTCGAAGAAAATGAAACTTGCAATAGGTAATTAAAAACACCTTGCAATACCCCCATAGGGCACTCCACATATCAACCTGCACAATCTCTGAACATTGTTGGAAAATATAGAAGTTAGGTAAGGCTGTTACAAGGGTTTCACGATTGCGCATGCGCACAAAATACTTTCAATTAGGGGGCCATGATTTTCATAGGGGGCCATCTAGGGGCGCCAACCCGCAAAATCCCGAAAATTTCATTGAAATCGGTCGAGAATTGTAAAAGATATGGCTGTGGCAAGGGTTTCACATTTATGCATGCGCACAAAATACTTTCAATTTGGGGGCCATGATTTTCATAGGGGGCCATCAAGGGGCGCCAAACCGCACAATCCCTGAAAATGTCATTGAAATCGGACGAGAATTGTTAAAGATATGGCTGTGGCAAGGGTCTCACGTTTGTGCATGCGCAGCGGCAACTATCAGTCCGGGGGTCATGATTTTCATAGAGGACCATTTACACGCCAATCCTCACAATCCCGGAAAATTTCATTGAAATCAGTCGAGAATTGTAAAAGATATGACTGTGGCAAGGGTCTCACGTTTGTGCATGCGAAGCGGCAACTACGAGGTCCGATACGGCAAATCGTATCAGTCCGGGGGTCATGATTTTCATAGAGGACCATTTACACGCCAATCCGCACAATCCCGGAAAATTTCATCAAAATCGGATGAGAATTGAAGAAGTTATGGCTGTGGCAAGGATTTCATGACAAACAGACAGACTCAAAGTTGTTTAGGAAGATATAAAACGTACCTAAAACAAGAGTGGAAATCTTGATTTTGGAGAACATTTTTCTCAACTTTGAAAAGTAGAAAAAAAAACTTCCGCTACCTTGGTAGACTCGGAAGCAATAAAATCACTCAGGAATTAAATTAACTGGGCAAGAAATGGGACAGTTAGGTAATGAGAAAAAGTTCTTGATGAACTTCACTTTTGCGCATGCTCCAAGTGTCACCAATCCAGCAGCCTTGAAAACTAACCATCTAGATTTACAGCCCAATCCGTACGATGGAAATTTGGAATGGAAATTTCATCTAAATCGAACAGTATCCATTAATTTAGAATAGTTGAGTAACGAGGATTTTTAGACACAGTAAATAGACAATAATTTTTATGAAAGAACAAAAACTTGAAAAAGTCACAATGATATTCTATAGCATCTTCGAACCTCAAGCATCAAATTATCAAGGTCAAGTTGAACAAATATTCTGTCCTCCCATTTATGTGTTTCGCGTCTGTGCATTATACGAGCTGATTGGCAATGATGCAGCCTTGCCTACGCTAAAGGCACCAATAAATATCAGCGATGCTTGGAAAAGGTCCAAGAGGGGCCGGAAAAGCTATACACAAACGGGTGGGTCGCCAGAGATGGATGTCCGCCAGGACAGTAGTTCCGTCTAATTCACTTGTAAAAGACGACGGAGGCAGGACAGTTTACAATGTTGGGCTCCGATGTCGTCTCCAAAGCGAACAAGGAGATAAACTCGTTTTGCTTGATTTCATTTGTAAAATAGACGGGAGTCTGGAAGCGGTTGAACCGGTATTGTACCCGACGCATCTCCTTGTTCCTGCGTTTTAATGACACGCAGGAGCTATAAATTTTCGAGATTTACAATTTTTAGTCCTGTTACGTTGATGTTTCTGGGACTCTTACATGTATTATGCACTACCAGTGAGATGTGGAGAGATCCTGATAGATGGAAAGATTGGAGTAAATGACAAAAGGCATACTATTATGATGAGGTATTGATCAACTCAGTATAAATTTATCTATTCAGTTTTTACACCTAAGCTCAAGTATGACGAGAGTTTATCGTTAGGAACTTTAATAGCACAGGTGCGGTGTTTAAGATTTTTAAGTCGTTTCACCAGTACTGTTTTTGATGTTGAACGTTGGCACCTGTTTGCTGAGGCATCAATTTTCATCTGTCCAGTACAGCAGTTAATTTTTGGTTTATTATTTTCAATAATGAACCTTTGGAATCGACCAAGAAAAAAAGTTGTTTAACCTCAAAATTTGTTGGTTTACGTTTCAAGGTATGTAGAATCCAAAAATCGAATAAAAATTTGGCCGTCCGTCCGCCGTACGCGGCACTTTCCCCACTTAACATTGACCGATTTGGACGAAATTTGGTATGAAGGCTCCATTTGGGGTCTACTTGTGCCCCGAAGATTTTGGTTGATGTAGGTCACTTCTAAGGGTTGAAAAATAAGGTTTGAAATTTTGAAAACGCCCTAACTCAAACAATTTTGATATAAAGATATTGTTTTTCCATCAATTTAAGATAGTATGGAATTTTTAGAGTTTTTTGAGACCACGCGATGCCCTGTAGGACAAAACCGTTCGCTCCCTACGAGAATATAAGGGTTGGACGTACGATAAATCAGAAACACGAGTGTGAATCGCAAAAGAGGCCTAATCTCCGTTCAAATTTCAGCTGACCGAAATGCGATCGATGTTTTTCTTCATGTTGGATGGTTGGTGGCTTTGCAGACAAGTGATCTATACAGAAAAATAATAAACCATTTTGTAATCATTTGCAGCGTTTGTTTATTATTTTCGATAATGAACCTTTGGAATCGACTAAGAAAAACTAGCCGTGTTTTGCATGTTTGCTGTTTCCTTTTACTACGAATTTGTTGTCTGTTGTTTTAATTTAGCTCTTTATGGGCCTGCTTCCAAGATAATACAAAATTATTGTACGGGGAACAATCACAATCTAACTTACTTACTAAGGCTCCTGCAATGATAAGTTACAAAGCTTTTACAGGCTGCATTTTTTTCACATCCATCATCATCTTCGTACCACAAGTAGATGATTAGATATGAACCGCTGTGGAGTAATATTCTTTTCCAAATCTTCTTTGCCTATTAAGACAAATTTGATTCAGTAACTTCTTTGGATGCGGCTAGTAAGTTATGATGGGATATTCCAATATAAATAATCAGAAAGTAATATTCATCAGGGTATACTTACTTGGAGTGGTTAATTAACTAGGGTTAAATGTTACGTTGGGAGAAAATTTGATAATTTGATAATACCCTAAAACTAGTGTACAAAGTACTGGTACCAATATAACCATCTGCTAATTTTTACAGCAATAATTCTCGTAATTTGTTGAACTTCGATTGAAGTACATCAAAGTCACACGAATCAATAATTGCAGGGAAGACTCGTGCTCAGTTGTCGAAATTTAAAAACGAGTTGACGGATACGTAAGTATACGAGTGTTTCCTGAAGGTAAAAACGCTGCAAATTAATAAACAATAGTTTATTACTTTTCTACATAGATCACTCGTCTGCAAAGCCACCAACCATCTAACATGAAGAGAAACATCGATCGCATTTCGGTCAGCTAAAATTTGAACGGAGATTAGGCCTCTTTTGCGATTCACACTCGTGTTTCTGATTTATCGTACGTCCTACCCTTAAATTCTCGTAGGGAGCGAACGGTTTGTCCTACAGGGCTCCACGAGGTCTCAAAAAATTCCAAAAATTCTATAGAATCTTAAATTGAAGGAAAAACAATACCTTTATGTATAAATTTTTTGAATTAGGGCGTTTCCAAAATTCATTCTTGAACTCCTAGAAGTAACTTACATCAACCAAAATCTTCGGGGCACAACTAGACCCCAAATGGAGCCTACATACCAAATTCCATCAAAATCGGTCAATTCTAAGTGGGGAAAGTGCCGCGTACGGCGGACTGACGGCCAAATTTTGGATTATTATTTTCAATAATGAACCTTTGGAATCGACCAAGAAAAAAATTTTATACCACCCCTCAAAATTTGATGGTTTACGTTTCAAGGTACGGAAAATCAAAAATCGAATAAAAATTTGGCCGTCCGTCCGCCGTACGCGGCACTTTCCCCACTTAGCATTGACCGATTTTGATGGAATTTGGTAAGTAGGCTTCATTTGGGGTCTAGTTGTGCCGCGAAGATTTTGGTTGATGTAGGTCACTTCTAAGGATTCCAAAATGAATTTCGAAATTTTGAAAACGCCCTAACTCAAAAAATTTTGATATAAAGGTATTTTTTCCTTCAATTTAGGATTCAATGGAATTTTTAGAATTTTTTTAGACCAACCGGAGCTCTGTAGGACAAACCGTTCGCTCACTACGAGAATTTAAAGTTTGGTTGTACGATAAATCAGAAACACGAGCGTGAATCGCAAAATAGGCCTGATCTCCGTTCAAATTAAAGCTGACCGAAATGCGATTGATGTTTTTCTTCATGTTGGATGTTTGGTGGCTTTGCAGACGAGTGATCTGTATAGAAAAATAAAAAATAATAAACTATTGTGTAATAATTTGCGGCGTTTTATTAGATTTTTGGATTCTACGTACCTTGAAACATAAACCATCAAATTTTGAGTGGGTGTTAAAAAAAATTTTTTATTTGGTCGATTCCAAAGGTTTATTATTGAAAATAATAAACCAAAATCTAATTTCTAGCTTTAGTCTAAATAATATTAATTTATCATAAGTTACACCTCAACACCGTCGAATACCAACAAGTTACTGTAGGAACATTTATATTAGGTACCATCATAATTAATAAATTGATTTATTGAGATTCAACGAACAAGGATAAATGCGGATCAAAATACATTAAAATGTTTAGAGATGCAGCCAACTTAAGAATTCAAAAACCTAAGAACGGAAAACCGTTCCTTTGAAAAAGGTTTTCAAACGCGTGAACAGTACCTAAGGAAGGAAACAGGAAACTGACGCTTACGGCGGATGCAGTTTTTAAACGGCGTACGGCGGACGGGCGGCCAAATTTTTATTCGATTTTTGGATTCTACGTACCTTGAAACGTAAACCAACAAATTTTGAGGGGGTGTTAAAATTTTTTTTTCTTGGTCGATTCCAAAGGTTCATTATTGAAAATAATAAACCAAAATTCGATTTTCGGTTTCTAGGTGTGTACCTTGATACGTAAACCAACAAATTTTTCAATCGTAAGCCTTTTGAATCGAACAAGAAAAAAATTTCCGTCCGTCCGCCGTTTTTTTTTTATTTGAGCATTCTTTTTTATCGATTCCAAAGGTTCATTATTGAGAATAATAAACCTAAATGGATTCTTCAATTTCTTGGAACTAACTGGAAACAAAACAACCCGGCGTTCCTCGACCTCGTGAACAACTCAAATTGTATACAATTCTCCAAATCATGCGACAGCTCGAATCAACATTTACTTATTGAATTCATCGAATTTGGCGACAACAGTACGTGTTGATGCCAAAAGTCCCCAACTATAAAATTTAGGTACTATTTGAGCTTCAGAAGATTATGTGCACACCATCAGACCAACTGTGAACTCAAAAGAAGGCAAGTTATTCGAAATGGAGCGAGTTGATAAGTTCAGAGAGTTACGAATGAGAATGCCTCTGGCACCTGTCGCTGGTGTTCCTGGAGTCAACTCCGCGCACCTGGATGTCACTCTCGCGGGTCACGGACGCCCTCGCCCCCACCGGCGGGCCTCTGCGTAATTAAAATGAAAAATAACACCTTGGTAGTTCCCCCGCGTTTATTATAGGCGGGGACACCGGACATCCGCTGGGTGTCGTCCTGCCTTCGTGATGCCCCTATAAATCTTAACTGTCCTCCCGTTCCTTTGAAGTTCCCTCAATTTGATGGAATTGAAGTGCTCGCTCAACTCAAATCAGATTTCCACTACTAAGAAAATCCTGGAGAGCTCAAAGCCAATTTCTGTTTTAGAGCCGTTTTAACAAATTATTGTAACGTTTCCAGCCAAAATTTTATCCGAAATAATGGATGACTCAGATCAAAAGTGCATTAAAGGAGGTCTCGGTCGGACACCGTTCCACCCTCGTTGCAGGTTAGTTTACCCTCTTGTGAACCGGCGCTCGGCACTATCCCCCCCCCCCTCCCCACAAGTTGAAATCAATAAGAAGAAGAAGAAGAAAACACATTTTATTTAGATATAACACGCTACAATAATCATGAGGTATCACTTTTTCATTCGAACAATTAGAATGTGATACATCTTTGGACTTAGTCCGTCTGTCCGGGAAGGGGGGGAGCCACAATATTACCTCCAATATTAATACACATTGTCGTCAATTATTATTACAGTATTATTATTTTTTTAATTACAGCAAATCGTTTACTATTGTTCATTATTAATAGTATCCTCTATTATCGTTTATTATTGTTATTTGTTAGTGGTTGTTGTTGTGGAAAACCACATTAATAATTCAACTCACCATATGGTTTAAAAATATCATTTGAAGTTAATAAAAACTTGTCACTCGTTCACCAGAACGACAATCGAATTTTCTTTGTAGAAAATAATTTCAGAAATATCACGAAAACACAGGTTGTTTCCACCAGGAAAAGTAGGAATCCCCGACAATCAGGTTCCCCTGGTGAGACATAAGGAAGAAGGAACCACATTGGCAAGACAGGGAGAAAATGGAAGGAATAAGAAGGAAAACAGATGTACTACGGCCAATGGTCACAGATGCCATTGAGAAATGAGGAATTTCACCGATTTCTGTTTGCATTTTTCCTGAATAGTTAATGGTGTGGGATAGATGAAAATCGGGCTGATTTCGGAAAATAAATCTCCTGTTATTTTTGGGAGACTGTCAAAATTTTTAATTTCAAAACTAACCGGGAAAACAGACGTGCAGCGGGAACGCTCGCTGATTGGGCTGTTCGGATCGCCGTCTCCTCCCAGTGTTGCCCATTGGGACGACGAAATTGTGTTTTCTAAGAGAAAAGTTATCAAACAAAAACAGAGGAAACCTCATTTTCCCCATCTTGCTGTTTTTATTTTTTTCTTCAGTTTTTCGATTTCGAACTTTACTGTTTCATGAAATTTTGCATCTGGGGACTATAGATTTCTCGATCTCAGCGCTTCGAGTGGCCATAAATGAACTATTCCAGCATGACGTCATTTTCCCGGTTTTTTTAAACATTCGTATTTTCTACACTGTTTTGTTTATTCGTAAATTAGGAAGTTTGGGCTGAAAGTTTGCCTTAGGGGGTTTTTAGAGGTGCTGAATCCGATTTTGGGGTCAAAAATAGGAAATTCTGACATGGTGAAATTCCTCATTCAATGAAGCAATGGAGATTGGAGATGGACCGAGCATTCACTGGAATTTCGGGATAATGCAGTCAAAAGCCGACAGAATGATAGCTCTGCATGAAGATATTACGACAAGAATAACCGAAGGAACGACATCAATAACCATATGGGGAGTTGGATTATTAATTAGGTTTTCCATAACAGTTGTTGTTGTTTTATAATAAGTATTAAATACTTATTAATTTATTTCTTTACGGAACAAAATTTGTTCCGTAAAAGAATTTTCGTTGCGGCCTACCAATCAAACTCGGCTATGAGCACCGCTCGGTTTTGATGCCCGGGGTCCGAATCTTGCGAGTGCCGGCCAATCTCCTCCATCTGCTGCTGCTGCTCCAAGGTAGCGTACCCTGAACTCTGCAAGAAATGGGCAGACTCCGAGGAAATGGGCCATATCCTCTCGCACTCCCATGTTACAAAGAGAGTACACGGTGCTGGGGTCGTCTCGTTGATTGTATGGCTTGCTATTTAGGGAGAGAAGGGACCCTCGAAACCTCACCAGCCACCGAACTACCCATAAAGGATGTTCTTCCACCTTTCCAGCAAAGGCTGCCGGCACGATTTCCTTAAAATCAATAAAAAATTGTACCTAAATTTGACATTTTCAAGGATTTTAAAAATTTATTAGTGCTTCTATCTATGGCATTGAAAAACTAAATGATTGCCGCTGGGATCATCAAAATCGACCAATAATTTCCGGAGAAATTGTAGGTAGGTAGTAGGTACCTATGGTTGGTAGGTAAAAACGCTGCAAATTATTTCACAAAGGTTTATTATTTTCTTGTATAGATCACTCTTCTGCAAAGATCACAGCTTTGCCTTTGTTACTATTCATCTATTTTTTGTTTTTTTACTACCAACCATAGGTCCAACCTACTAGGGCATTTTTGAAAATTTCTGCCCTTCATTTCCATTCGGATTCCAAAGTGAAGGATTGAAATTTTCAAAAATGCCAAGCCTTCCACGAAGAAAAACTGCGGGTGGTCTCTCAGGGAATAACTGACTGTATCTCCTTGTAACAAATATTATTTGAGAAGTCTCTGGGCTGATGCCAGTCCTCTCGTTGATTTGAAGTTCCCTCAATTAAATGGAATCAAGGTACCTATCTACTGTTTATCTCAAAGAGATCCCAATTCAAGTTGAGATTATCTATTCAACGAAGAAAATACTGGAAATTACTGATAACATCGTCATTTTAAGAAATTACTGTTACTTTCGTCGGGGGACGCCAGTCAACCCTTCATCTGAAATTGAGGAAGATTCAGTTCGAAAGAGGAGTTGAGTGTTCCTATTCGCCGAGATGCGATCAATACAAGACCAACTATTTTGGGTTCATACCAAAGTTGGGCAAGATTCGAGGGTCCACAGTCCAGGATCATCACCTTTCCCAGTTCCGTTCGATACCAGATTACGTTTCTTTTTTTTTTTTTGCTTCCTAGTTTTTTAAGATAGCGAAAGCATTTTTTTTCACTTTTCAAGGTCAAAAAACTATTTTAAAAAAATGTCCACTCGAGTTTTACGTTTTAGATTTTTTCGAACAATATGCATCGGATCATCTATGCAATCGGGTTATGGATATGAGGAAGCTATACCACACCCACTTGGCAGACTTTTTTGTTTTTAGTCTGGTTTTCAGCTATTCTATAAGCAATGTGACCAAGAAAAGCCGAAACAGAGTAAACCTTGATTATCCTAAACATTGAGACTTTATTGAGTTAAAATAAGACAATGTTGCTAATCGAGGATTGCTGCATTTTCAGTGTCTTAAACTAATTACTTAAAGCGAGTAAAACCGCTATGGAGAAAATGGTACTGTGATAAAATCACTTGTACGATCCCAATAAATGGTCGTGGTGGTGCCAAGCATCCAACTTTAGAGCATCATTTCCTTTCATAGAACCTGTCCTATTACCAAACAATGTTTTTAAACAACGGGACGAACTTAACAACCGCGGTGTAAATCCACAATATATTTCAAAATACATTATTGTATTAATTTTTAATGAAGAATGACTAACTAGAATCCCTACTAGCGAAATCGTCAAGTGGGTTGAGTTGAATGAACCCTATGAAGATCAATAATTACCAGTTTCATGGAAACGCGTATCATCTTGTATTCTAAGTTCAGCCACTTATCTCTGAAGGAAACAAATTATGTACCAAAGCTTTTGCAAAAAATAAAGAAAATGAGTTGCAGCGGATTTCAGGTGTATCTATCTTCGCAGAAATCCCTCGTCTAAACCAGAAAGGATCCCTTCAATCGACCTTTTTTCTTACTTCTTTCCTTTAAAATATTTTCCTCTCTTATGCTCCTCTTTGGTTTCGATAAGGAATCTCCGTTTTCTCGATCTTGTATTGGAAGAGAGCCAATTAAAGGAGGAAGCAGGTCCCAGGGAGGCTGCCGTGGGCGTCCTGACCCCTCCAGGAGAGAAGACGAGGATGGCTTTATTCAGTGGCTTGGAAGGCGCTAAAATATAATCTTCTGCGGCCACCTGAAGGCAACATTTTCTTGTCGTCGACTGCAACAGGATGCAGACCATCAAAATATTCACCATCTCAAAAATATTCGGTTAAGAAGCACTATCTATACAAGCTGATTTTCACTATTTCCTGTAATCGGGTGCCTGATTGATGATTTCTACTCTTAGAATCAAGGGAAACTAAGTCCAGCAGTGTACTTACTCGAATATCAAAGTTATTCCGAACAGCTGTTCCGAAGTGCCTACCATCCAGAATGCAAGGAATAATCTCGCGAACGATTGAACATGTTGGTCGTGAAATTGAGAGTGAACATATTTTTTAGTAAAGCATGCATTCCAGGGGACGTCCCATTGGATAAGGAGTAGTTCTTCCAACATCTACCCAGTAAACGATAAAACATGTTTATTTTACCCTTATACTGCACAAAACAGCTTCATCCAACGTAATTTAGTTAGTATGAAAGAAGTAACATATAATCACCATTCATTAGCATTTTTGATATTTTGAAAATTGCGGATAGTTTGGATATTTTTCAAAAATTGATATATTGAAATCGGCAATTGTCTATAAAACGGTACCCAACATTTATAAACCCCCTCTCCCATGAAGACACCATAACTCTTCTAGTGACATTAGAGCCCCGAATTTGAACAGCATTTTAAAATCAATGATGTACGGTACCCAACATGATAGTTCGACCCCCCCCCCCCCTCCTCCTTCCAAGGTGCCAGTCTGGCTCCACAACGATAATTCGTCAAAACATCAAATTTTCATCAGTTGGTTTTGGTCTACGTTTATTCGAGGTGAAACACCCAAAAACCCACATACACGGTTTCTGGTATCCTGAATGACTCATGATGGTGATGACCGATGACACTGATTTGGTCCACGGTGGAAAAAAGAATATTTTATTAAAATCCAGATGTTATTTCCCTTGAATTTCGAAGCTTTGGTTCTGTTAATACGCCTAACAGGAAGAAAATATTTAAAAATCAGGTATTCTCTGAATATATTGATGTATTCCGCCATATTCTCCCACTTCAGGCAAAATTTTATATTCTGGTGCAGTATGTATACTGCATGTATACAGTTGCGTATACGCAACTGGGAAGTAATCTGTGTCGCAAAAAAAGAAGCACGATAATCATTTGAGAATTAAGGGGTAGGCAGCTCGCCAGAGGTGTCGTCAGAATGCACCTCATTTTAAGTAAATAACCCCCGTAAAGTTAACAAGATTATGCCCGAACGCCTTTTTAAGCCCGAAAAAGCTTAACCCTAATTGGACCATGGTGTCACTAGTGTCACCGGAAACAACTCGGGAAATCCACAGCTGTCCCAAAGTGTCACCTGAGTAACCAAAATTAGATTGCAACTTTAAATTTAATGGACAGCATAATTTTTCGTGGGCTATTGGAAGCCTCAAAATAGAGTTATATGAAAAAACTTTCCAAGGAAATCGATGACAAATTTTTCAAAATTTTTGTCATAACATCATTTTTTGACTTTTATTAATGAACAAAAAAATCAGATGTCCATTAGTTTTGGTTTACTATTTTCAATTATAAACCTTTGGAATCGACCAAGAAAAACATTTTTTTAACCCCCTTCAAAATTTGTTGGTTTACGTTTCAAGGTACGTAGAATCCAAAAATCTAATCAAAATTTGGCCATCCGTCCGCCGTGCGCCGTTCTAGTTGTGCCCCGAAGCTTTTGGTTGATGTAGGTCACTTCTAAGGGTTGAAATTTTGATTTTCAACAATGGCAAAGCCGTGTTCTTTGCAGATAAGTGATCTATATTTAAAAAATAAAAAAAACCTTTGTGTAATAATTTGCAGTGTTTTTAATTGTAATTTAAATAAAGTTAATCTGATGACAGGAATTCCTATGTTTTCGATGACACTTGTGGCACCATGGTCCAATAAGGCAAAATTCAAAAATTCCGGCAACGAAGTCCAAAACTAGACCGATTTCCGCGTTGAACAAAATTAAAAAAACCACGCAAATCGATAGGAAACTAAGGCCAGGACAGAGTACTCTTGTGCACAACATTTTGTCACACACATTCATACACCTATGGGTTTTCCCGCGGTTTTCTATTCAAGAACGGATTTATATGTGGTTTTTAAAAAAATTGAATGAGTGTCGCCTCTTATACTGCATATTAATCGCAGGTAGGTACAGTGGGACGTCCTGAAAACCCTACACCACTATACGCTGCCCCACAAAGTACACCACATAAGCAAAAATACACCTGTCAGATTATGGACTATGAAAATAATATCTGAAAGTGAAATTTGACTATTATGTTAAATAACTACAATCATTATTGGTAAAAAACATGAATGCAAATTGCATGGCCATGGTAAGAAAGATAGCCCTCATGAACCCCATATTGTTGCATTACGAACAAAATAAAGTAGAGGGTGCTTACTCTACACTTGACTATTTATTGATCTAATGATTTTAAATAATTGAGTCAACACAGTTTCACCTCTGACTTTATACCTGCGCAGTTCTCTCTGTGATGTACATTCAGACGTTGTTGTTTGTAACTCATTATTTTCGTAGAAATAAACATCTTTAAACGACAGAATTTGTATCTGACATCAAACCAATGTGATATTCATCAGTGATTGAAGTTCGAGAATAATCTCGCCTGAGGAATAATCTCGCCTCTTATTGGCTCGTTGCGTAATGACTCCCAATTGTGGGCAAACTTCATCTACGAGTATTAGTGACACAGGTGTAGTGAATGTTCCATTAAAAAACGTTTCCCTACCAAACACCAACGGCGGCGTCGGAGTTGCTCAACCAGTCTCATGATTTAAATCGATCCATCAGACGGACTTGAGAAAAAGGGGAACAGGTCACTTGGGGGTCCTTCGTAATATCCCGCCCGGTAATTGCTACCTCCTTACAGATTATTATGGCAACTGTTTCGTTTTGAGAGCACATTCGCGACCTCTCGGAGAACCTGAAACGAAGGGGCTGAAATGTCAACCGAGTTATGCCACGCCAATAAACTCTTGTCGCCTTGCTACTGCTGTGTAAATTCCGAACGATTAAAAGGAGTTGCTTTGGTTTGTAATAACTCCGAAGGAACGTGTGACATAATGAAGTCAAATTACAACTTTTCACATCGCCACAATATTATAGATGTTTTCTCGTATTTGTATTTCATAATATCGTTGGAAATGTCGGTACGGGTCACTTCAGTGAGAACTTGGAAATCGGATACCGAAATTATTATAACTTTCCACAACGTTAAAACAAAATTTGGATAGTATTTAATACTATCCACCTATCTAGATAAATCAGTTGGACGAATGAAGGCACATCCAAAAACGATGGTTGAATTTTCCTGAAGATCATACAAGAAAAATAGATAGATAAATATATGAGGCTCCAGATTCAAAACCGGACTTATGCAAAAAAAAATCGATTTTCGTTTTTCTATCTCATTCAACAGAAAGCCATAGGGCGCATTAGCCTGCACAATCTTAGTTTCAAAAGCGGTTTTCTTCCGCCTTGAAATCGATCCAGAAGGTGAGCCTCAGGTTCAAAACCAGCCTTATGCAAGTTGCGAGTTTTCCAGCTAGGAGCTCCCCGTTCCCTCGTAATGCGTGTGAGGCACCTGTGGGGTTATCCTTTATTAAGAAATCGGGACAGAACATTTTGATTAAGGGAGAGCCAAACTACAACGCAGAAACAGATGCGTTTAAAAACGTTTTCAAAGCTGGGAAAAAAGCTCAAAATATCAGACCCGACGAGATAATCCAAGGCAACCCTATAACACCAGCGAAAATAAGACATATTCATAATTTGCTCGTAAAACGTTTCGGTGACCAATGGATGGAGAATGAAACCTTGAATTTCTATCGAAACCTCCGTTCAAACCAAGATGCTGCTGCAGAACAGCCTGACTGTCTTGTGACCTGAAGAAGTGTGAAAGTCGCAATATTTTTTACATGATTATTTCTTGTCGTTACTGAGAAACCAATGAGAGCGTGTAGAAAAAGTGAAATTTTGATGCTCTGTTTTACTAAAAAAAACTTTATGAAACGCATCTTGACGTGCGAGTTGAAGATAAAAACAGTTGTTTTTTAAAACTTTAAGAATTTTTTTTTTTTTACTTAAAGTTTATTATGTTTTCACTGAAATTTTAATTTTGATTACTCAAATTATTTTTAATTAAAGGTTTTTTGAGATTGGGTAGCTTGGCTTACGTTTTTAGGACGTCCCACAGTAAGACTTGGGCGTCCTTATGCGATCGATCTGGGGTGAAGCTGGACAACACTCAACAGAAAAAAAAAATAACCACACAGTAATCCGTTTTAGACCATTCTGAATCCAAATCCGCGAAAAAAACCATAGGTGTATGTCTGTGTGTGTGTGTGTGTGTGTGTGTGTGTGTGTGTGTATGTGTGTGTGTGTGTGTGTGTGTGTGTGTGTGTGTGTGACAAAATCTTGTGTCGTCTGCACAGGCCTTAGTACTCAACCGATTTTCCTGGTTCTTTTTTTGTTCGACGCGGAAAACTATCTAGTTGTGCACTACGTCGCCGGAATTTCGAATTTTGCCTTTTAAGGGTGGGAAAGGGGGGGTTAATGCTCAAAAAACGTGCGTTTTTGGGCATAATCTTGTGTCGTCTGCCCAGGCCTTAGTTCTCAACCGATTTTTGTGGTTCTTTTTTTCATCGACGCGAAAAACTATCTAGTTGTGCACAACGGCGCCGGAATTTTGAATTTTGCCATTTGAGGGGGGGAAAGGGGGGGTTAATGCTTAAAAAACGTGCGTTTGCGGGCGTAATCTTGTAAACTCTGTCCAGGCCTCAATTTCCAACCGATTTGTGTGTTTCTTTTTTTGTTTGACTAAAATAACTTCCGAGTTGTACATAATTTCACCCGAGTACCAAAATTTGCAAGGGGAGGGGGCAAGTGGGGGGATAATATTCACAAAATATCCGATTTTTCAATATTTTGGTTCCTTTACTGCTTACTAATTGTACCCAACCTTTGAAATTGAGGAAAAATTCTCATTATACCTCCGGATTTTCATGAATTATTCTCTGTACCACCATAGAACTAATAGTGGTGCCACCGTGGTGCCAGGAGACCATAAACCGCATATTTCGTGTTTTTTTTTTTTTTTTTTTTTCACCTTGAATACGGATGTGAACCTCGATGGACCGCCTACTAAAACTAATAGATAAAAGTTCAATGTTACGACGTATTTCCGCTTTGGTGCCAGACTGGCACCATTGGCGGTGGTGGTGAGGGGGGGGGGGGGGGTGAACTCGAATTCGCATGTTGGGTATCGTAGATCATGGATTTTAAAATGCTCTTCAGATTCGAGGCTCCCACGCCGCTAGAAATGTTTTGGTAGATAATGGTAAGGGGGGGGGTCACTATTTCTTGCCTAAAGTAATAAATAAATTACATCGAGTGAAACAGTTTTATCGCTTACCAACTGGATAAACTGATCTAATGCTTATCCAATGGGACGTCCCCTGGAATGCATGCATTAGGTACTAAACAATATGTTTATTCCATGCTTAGTCATTTCAAAAATGCATTTCAAATTGAATGAGGTTGCAAAACGGACTAATACAATTTTAGTTTCAAAATCGGACTTTTGCAAATTTCAATAAGCTATAACTGTTGACTGAATGAATTTAAAATTTTGAAATTTTGACTAATTAATGCTGTAACTATTGGCAATCACGAGAAATTATTAGAACTTACAGAAATCTAGTGACTCTCCTGAAAACAATTTTTTATTTCTTCTGAAAAAATTGTTTTTTTTTTTTTTTTTGCACAAATCCAGTTTTGCATCTAGGGGCAAACAATATATTATATTGTTTATTCGTCGCGATTTTGTACATTTTTACAATAATGTAAATGCATGAAGGGATGCGATTTGCTCAGATTTCCCACCCGACATTAGACTGGGCCCGTTTTGTAGAGTAGGATCTTAGCAAAAACGCAAATTAAAACCTAGGTACTGTATATCACAGTAACAAGTAAATTACTAAACAATACTTCACATTTTTTATAAATAAATAGATAAATTGATACCTAAAGTAAATGGATTGGTACCTACCTACTATTCATAACAGTAATAAGTACTTACTAAACAATACATTACATTTTTTACACCTTACTTGAAACCTAGGTTACATAAATGGCTACGCTATTATCTATCTCTAACTTTAATAATCTCTAAACTTTAATAATCTCCTATACATATAACATATGTATATAATATATTAAAAAGCATATTATGCTGTTTAATAGTCTCTCGCATCTAAAGCCTCCTTCTGTAACTAGCCAACTTAAGAGCGGGCTGCCGAAGAAGCGCCAACTAGTGCGGCGGTGAAAATTACAACTGAATAGTTGGCGCTTCTTCGGCAGCCCTTTCTTATATTCTCGACTTGGACAATCGAGAGCTAGTGAGGGACTACCCGAGGGGAACAGGTACAATACTTAGGTAGATTGTCCCGTCGGCTATTTATAGAATCTGACTGCTCGTATAATGAGCGAACTCAGAAAACGAACGTTCCTATACCTTTCTCCAGGGAGGGCTGAAAGGAAAGCTTATGACTAGGAAATTGCGTTTTTGCTTCCGAGTCTACCAAGGTAGCGGAAGCTTTGTTTTCACTCACTTTTCAAGGATGAAAAAAAAAAGTTCTCCAAAATCAAAATTTTCACTCGCGTTTTGCGTTTTAGACCTTTCTGAACAATTTTGGTTCCGTGTCTGTGTGTCTGTCATGAAATCCTTGTAACGGGCATAACTATACGAAGTTATTGTCCGATCTCAATGAAATTTTCAGGGATTGTGCGGGTTGGTGTGTAGATGGTCCCCTATGAAAATCATCATCCCCGGACTGATAGAAGCGACTGCGCATGCGCAGTTCACATGCCAGTGAACTGACTTTTCATGCTACAAACAATTTCTCTATGTAACAAATGTAGAATGAAGATCGGGCTGTACGTTGTCAGAGTCAGTCTAGGTCTAGGGCCAATTACATTCCCTGGGGCGGCATATCTGGTATTGTAGGATATTTACATTTACAATCCTATCATTATTTTGGTATCATAATGATGTAACACCGGACAAACAGGACACTTCGTAAGTATGATAATATAATATATTATATTTAGTAAAGAGAGCGATGAAACAACCGAGAATTGAATCGCTTTAAGATGATTCCGAAAGCCTGCAAACTCGGGAGGATGAAGGGCGAACCGAATGGTCAATGATTGATGAACAACATTAGGCTAACTATCGTTCAACACAAGCCAATCGCTATAAATAATGATCAGAACTCAATATTAGAAAGCCCTGGCAGCCAAAGTGTGTTACCGTCAATTATACAATTAGAGGTTCTTATGCTAGCGATTCACGCTTCTCTTTAATTAAACGACATTACTAACCATGTTGTGCCCACTTTTCACATCACTCCCGGATGAAACCTGTAATGAGGTTTTTTATTTCCATAGTCTGGCAACACCTACTCAGACTTCGGGAAAATATTCCTTCCAAGCCGCGGAACTTAGCAATGTCTGAGAAATATCAGTTGAAACAGAGAAAATTTGGACTTTAATTACAACAGTTTGATATTGCATTAAACGAGGTTGGAAGTTTGGTTTTCCACACAGCTTGCCCGTATTCATTACATAAAGGTGTAGATAATTCGATCCCATTGACTGTAATAGCAACGAGAACTATCCAAGGACCAAGACCCACAGCTCTCAATGTGGGGAAAGTGTCATCAGAAACGGATTTACGTGGCTATCGATGATTAATTCGTTTTGAGATTCCAATGGGTAAATTAGTCGAATGAATCAGTTCTCATTACCTCTCAATTAAGAACGATGATGGACAATTAGATGTTGTGGAAAAGGTGAACGATGGATTTTATGACAACGCGAGACCTGCATCGAAAGAAGAACTTTCAAGATCAAAAACCTCTCAAAAAGTCATCAAAATTTGAAGGGAAACTAATAGAAGTTACCGACACGTTTTGCGAAGGAGCTAACGTTTGCGCATGTGCAGTGGCTGCAGATCCTATCATGAAGAGGTTCGTATTGAGATCATATTGACATCACATACTTAACCCACAAGTTTGAAAAAACGCTGCAAATTATTGCACAAAGGTCTATTATTTTTCTACTCGTATATAGATCACTCGCCTGCAAAGAACACGGCTTTGCCATTTTCACCATGTGCCAACCATAGATACTACCTACCTACCACATACCTATCTCACAATCGAGTTTATTTTGAAGAAATAAAACCTTCACACTCAATGCGAAGAAACAGGGATTTGAGGGTACATTCATGAGGAAATTTTATTACTGGTTGCTGTGGACGCAAAACTGAGTACAACTCGAAGAAATGAACAACGGTCGCGTGTTGGTCAGCTAAAATTTGAACGGAGATTAGGCTTCTTTTGCGATTCACACTCGTCCAAAAAGTCCAACCCTTAAGTTCTCATAGGGAGCGAACGGTTTGTCCTACAGAGCTCCGAGTGGCCTCTAAAAATTCAATACTATTTAAAATTGGTGAAAAAACAATACTTTCATTTCGAGAGTTTTCGAGTTAAGGCACTTTTGAAAATTTTCACCTCTTAGAAGTGATTGACATCAACCAAAAGCATCTTGCCACAACTAAACCCCAAATGGAGCCTATATACCAAATTTCATCAAAATCGGTCCATGGGAAGTAAGGAAAAAGCCGCATACGGCAAACCGACGGAACAGTTTTGAATCGATTTCCGGATTCTACGTACCTTGAAACGTAAACCATCAAATTTTGAAGGGGGGTAAAAGATTTTCTTAGTCGATTCCAATGGGTCATTATTGAAAATAATAAACCGAAATTGAACTGATTTATTACTTAGTGAAAATATACATATCGCACATCCGGAGTAAGACTGGTATAAGTCCGAAATTGGCGGTTTTGAGTTATATATTCCACCAGATAGCTCTCGTCGAGCTCTACACGGGGGTAGAACGGGTTTAACGATAACTTAGTTATTGGCCGCTAGAGAGCAGATAAACCAGTATGGTTCTGAGCCATTCTTCTACCATGGCGTCGGAGCAAGACTGGATCACTTCAGTTATGCGCCAGACGCCGAAGTGTGATGAACTCAAGGTATGTGTAATACTGGTATATATCAGATGTACCGCTTTTGATCCAACAATAATCCAACAATAATTAGAGTGGTTGATCTAGTTTTAAATTTGCAATACTGGTTTATTTTGAGATGCACCAGTATTTCTCCAAAACAAAATGGAATTTCTCTTTGGTCTGCATGCTGTAACGTTGGTATAATATGAGATGTACCACTTTTGATCCGAAAAGTCATGTATTGGTTCCACTTTTAGAATTACAACTCTGGTTTATTTTGAAATGTTCCACTATTTCTTGGGGTAATAGTGGTACATCATAGGAATTTGATCAATTTAAGCATGCTGGTCGCAAATGAAGAGGTAACGAAGCAATTTTGGTATAGCACATGATAGTTAAATAGTATATGAGTGCCGTAGACCCTTGAGATATTAAAAAAATTTGTTCAGATGACTGTTATAGAACAACAAAGAAGTCGAAAATCTTTAAATGCGATTTCCCATCAGTTGGGTTTTTTGACTTATACCAGTCTTACTCCGGATGTGCGATATATACGTTGGCGCAGTGGGGCCAACGACCAAATATATTAAATACCCTATATGCCAATATATGGCCTATATAACCAATATACCCAATCCTCTATATTACCAATATAGGCAATTTAGGGGTCAAAACGTATAATTCCCGAAAATTTCACGAGAATTGGGAAATAAATGAAGAAGCGTGTTCTAAGGATTTCAAGTTTGCATTAATGACGATATGATCAAGATGAAATTCATAAGGGACGACCAAAAAGTCACTCCCCACCGAATTCGACCGATATCGGACAATGAGACTGTGAGCACTAACCTTCGGGACAACCGCGGAAATCATCCACAATTTGACAACGCCACAGAAGTTCTTCCCGCATCGGAGCAGAGATAGGCGATGGTGAGGCTAGGGACGGCACGATACCACCGATATATCGTAGTATCGATACTTTTTTGGTTTCGATACCCATATTTGTATCGATACTTTTGATGCAAACCTCAAACCGATATATGGGTATCGATACTTTTGCCTAGAATATCGGAGGTATCGATACTTTCTTGACGATATTATCGCAAATTTTGCCAAAGTAAATTTGGGGAAAAAACGCTGCAAATTATTACACAATGGTTTATTACTTTTGATTTTTCTATATAGACCACTCGTCTGCAAAGCCACCAACCATCCAACATGAAGAAAAACATCGATCGCATTTCGGTCAGCTTTAATTTGAACGGAGATTAGGCCTCTTTTGCGATTCACACTCGTTTTTCTGATTTATCGTACGTCCAAACTTTAAATTCTCGTAGTGAGCGAACGGTTTGTCCTACAGAGCTCCGGTTGGTCTCAAAAAATTCTAAAAATTCGATAGAATCTTGAATTGAAGGAAAAACAATACCTCTATATCAAAATTTTTTGAGTTAGGGCGTTTTCAAAATTTCAAAATTGATTTTGGAACCGTTAGAAGTGACCTACATCAACCAAAATCTTCGGGGCACAACTAGACCCCAAATGGAGCCTACATACCAAATTTCATCAAAATCGGTCAATGCTAAGTGGGGAAAGTGCCGCGTACGGCGGACGGACGGCCAAATTTTTATTCGATTTTTGGATTCTACGTACCTACCTTGAAACGTAAACCGTCAAATTTTGAGGGGGTGTTGAAATTTTTTTTCTTGGTCGATTACAAAGGTTCATTATTGAAAATAATAAACTAAAATACCAAATAAGTAACTAGAGAATAATACCGTATATTGTCTGCCACAGAATAACACTCAAAATAGGCTCGGAATAGTATCATTTGAAACGATATATCGCCACGATAGCCTAAAAATAGTATCAATATCCGATGTGAGTTTGGAAGGAATTTAAGCCCGTTTTCCCGAACTTACAAGAAGAGGGAGACATGCAAAATATTAATCGTGATGGCGACATCAGTCACGTGCGAACGGCTTTTTTTTCGAATATTAAGTAGTATTATTTGTGTTGTGACTGATTTATTCTCGATCCTTTCGATTTCTAGTAGGAGGAAAACATCATTTCATTGAACAGAGATTTCTTGTAAAAAAGAATTGGAATTGAAATAAAATGGAATAATTATTCATTTTTATAAAAAAATTTAAATTATTGGCTCTTATTACATTTTTAATTGTCATTGACTATTAAGACATTTTAAATTATTGTTTGAAAAAAATATATTGCCTCTTCTCAATTAATAGGGTTTTTATTTGGATTGAAAAATCATCGGTGGGTTAATTTGAAATATCGGTGGTATCGATGCTTTGAGCCGATATTATCGAAGTATCGATATTTTATGATATCGGTATCGAAAAGATTCGGGTACCGACACTTCCTGAGAAATATCGTATCGAAAGGAGTATCGATACTTTGGAGTATCGTGCCGTCCCTAGGTGAGGCAAAGTTCGATGTTTCTCGGTGCATATCGACTATCCTTCCTCTACCAAGGTCTTCGCAATACACACTTACAAGCCAACTCGAGCCAATAAATTATTTATCGACTTATTCAAAATAGTGGGTACAGTATGTGTTTAATATTATTATGTGCATATTATTTAATTTCCCGTATATTTTGTATGGTTTTTTTTATTTAGTTAGTTTTTTCTCATTAACGTGCATTGTTGGTAACTCCTTTGCTCGTGCATGCTCTAGTTGAGCTACTATATTATGCGCATATAGGTACGTACCTGAGAGATGACGCTTTGTGTAAAAACGCACACGCCCCGGACAATAATTAGCCAGGTTAGCTGCGCAAGGAGCTGTTGGCACGGATAGCGTCCGCTGGGCGCGAAAGAGATCGATTCACTAGATTAACGACGATCATGCATCTGTCTTCTGCATACATAAACTTGACAAGGAGAACCCACGGGCTTTGGCAAGCATTCTCTAATAATTATTTATGGGATAGGCGTTCACGGGTTATTACTTATAAGTTGTAATGAGAGAAAAAGGAGTGTTAATAATTATATTAGTCACATCGCACCGTATAAAAAATATCTCGTAACAAACGTGCTTCCAATCAACCAAACGTCAGTTTCAAGGCATCGGAGTACCTGCCTATTATCTACACGTGTATGAAAGACTCGCACGAATAAATGATACGATGAGGTTGGTGAAAGTAGTTAAGTACCTATAATTAAACATCCCTGGAATACGTTTGGTTATTTACTGACTTTAGTAACGTATCTTGGTTTATTATTTTCAATAACGAACCTTTGGAATCACTAGACGTTAGGTGTCAAACCGGCGCTAGTTCTCCCTGGCCTCACGGGGAGCGCATGATAATTGGGACACCTGGAATTTTATGTGATCCCATATGATTTTGACACGTGTTACATTTTTGCTTCAATAAATCACTTTTCCGATTGAATTTTGCTCCGAATACGTGCACTTCTTCTTATTACAAAAACCCTTTCATTTTCATTATTCTACTTGCAAAAAGTGGCATCCCTTTAAATTCAAAGCGAGTAGTAATGGATAGGCTAAAGAAAGAACGAAGTGCGGTACGTCGGGCGTTCTCGCGAATTCGAAAGACTTTTGAAGACGAATTCAAGAACGAAGACAGAAGTTTTGACGTCCTGCAGCCAACATTCGTCCAACTAGAACATTGCATCATGAAGTTGAACGAGTTGGACCGGAAAATGATGGACGCAATACTGGATGATGAGAAGACGACGGACGAGGCACTCGATGAGGAAGCCGAAAAAGTGGATGAGTACCAGATGATATATTAAACTTGCCGTAATAACTTTGATTTAGTAAAAAAAGACATTGATGCTGCGGTAAGTAGATGCACGGGCGCCTCCCAGGAATTAGGCAGAGAAGGGAGTGTCGTCGCAAGTAGGAAGCTAAGGTTACCTAAGTTGGAGCCAATAAAGTATGATGGAGGCTTGAAAGGGTGGCTGCAATTTTGGGGCCAATTCCGCAAAATTGATGAGGATCCTAGCATCGATGATGATGACAAGATGCAGCTGCTATTATTGTATACTGTACCTAACTCTAAGGCTAGGAGGGTTATTGAAAAGTTCCCTCTCTCAGGCAATAACTACGACATAGCACTTAGGCATTTGAAAAGTAGATGCGCAAAAGACGAGTGCCTAGTTGAAATATACGTTAGGGAGTTATTACTAATAGTTGTAAAGCAAGCTAGTTCCTCCGGTGATGCTATGCCTCTTTCTGCCCTATATGACAGCTTAGAAACCCAGTTGAGATCCCTTGAGACACTGGGAGTTACAACCGACAAGTACGTGGCGATGTTGTATCCGATGGTGGAGTCGTGCCTTCCTGTGGAGATCCTGAAAGCATGGGGCCGGTGCAGGTCTGCAAGGGAGCAGGAGCACGACGGTGAACAGCAGACTACAAACTTGGAAGCACTCATGAATTTCATCAAGGCGGAAGTGGACAACGAGGAGCGGATTCAGCTGGCCCATGGTTTCACACTGGGGAAGGAAAGAGGTAGTAAGTGTAAGCAGCCAGAGTCAGGTGAGCCCATTCCAACCGCAGCTACTATTATATCTGTTGACGAGAATACAAGTAGGTCCAAGCCTCCAAACTGCATATTTTGTGAACACGAACATGAAAGCCGGGATTGCATAAAAGCTCAGATGATGGATATCGGAGAGAAACGCGAGTTAGTTAACAAAAGAAACGCGTGCTATATATGCCTAAAACAAAATCATAGGGCCGCAAAATGCCGAGCTTTCGTAAGATGTATTGTTTTTACGCGAAAACATCACCCCGTAATGTGTACCGAAATTAAAATGACTAACCGAAGCAAAATGTGCGCAAAGAACTCCGACAATAGTGCTGCATCCTATCACAATAACAGATTAGGGAAAATTCTGCTCCAAACTCTCGTAGTACAAATTCATGGACCAAGAAGGTCGAGGAACGCGAGGGTTTTGATTGATAGTGGGTCTCAACGTTCATATATACTATCAAGCTTAGCTAAGGAAATGAATTTGAAAAGAATTGGACAGGAAACGTTGTCTCATGTAGTGTTCGGTGATGTCCCAGCAAAGAAAGTTCAACACACTCTGTTTGACGTCCCGATTTCTGATGTTCAAGGAAAATATACGATTGATTTAAAATTGCTCAATCAAGATAGGATCTGCTCCATAGTACCGCGGATCTCTCAGTCTACAGCGGTAAAACTCGTCAAAACTTTGAATTCAAAGAATATCGAGCTCACGGATACGGGATTCGGCGCCCCAGAGATAGAGATTTTGCTAGGCGCGGATGTAATTGCTCACATTTTGACGGGTAGACTCGAAAAATCTCAAGGATTGATTTTGCAAGAAACGCTGTTGGGGTGGACGCTATTAGGGGAGTACCCGGGAGAACATGATTTCGTAAACAAAAACGTATCATTAGCTAACTTCACGATTTCGGAGCTGCGGGATCTCGAAACAATAGGGATTTCGGATGACGGTTCATTGCCAGTGAGATCTTCAATCAGCGATACTCTCAATAATTTTGAGCGCAAAATTTCAATCAACGAGGAGGGGAGATATGAAGTTGAGCTGCCATGGAGGCCTGGACAGTTCGATCTTCATAGCAATTTAGGATTAGCAATGCAACGATTGCGAAGTACAATGAAACGGTTAACTTCATGGCTGAGGTCAGAACCGGAACTATGGCCATATACGCCCATGACATTCGATTCGTTAGAAGCAGTTCAAGAAGTTCAGGATACAGTGTGCAATTTGACTATTGAGGAGGATTCATTCCTTATGTGTCTTAGGAGGTTCATCTGGCACCGGGGGCGTCCTTCCACCATATATTCTGACAATGGAACCAATTTTGCAGGTACGAACAACCTTTTGAAGAGCGTGGACTGGACTCCAATCACAGCCTACTCGGACGCCCAGGGGAGGGTAGACGAGCTGAACCCTGGAAGAGCGTTGCAAAGGTCAAGACAGCTACTGGCAGTTATGTGCGACCCATTCAACGGCTCTACCCATTGGAAGTATTCATGGAAGAAGGTGCTAACAATCTTTAGTCAGCCGGGGAGTCAACAAGAAGATCTGGCAGAGTCATCAAGGTACCCCATCGGTTTTTTACATAGATTGGTCGCATCCTGCACACTCTGGGCCGGAGGATGTTGTGGCCACTCCACCGGGACACTTGGAATTTTATGTGATCCCATATGATTTTGACACGTGTTACATTTTTTGCTTCAATAAATCACTTTTCCGATTGAATTTTGCTCCGAATACGTGCACTTCTTCTTATTACAAAAAACCTTTCATTTTCATTATTCTACTTGCAAAAATTACCGATGTTACCGATAATTTGATTTCAATGAGTGATTAACAAGACAGCCCCGAGAGTGCAGCAGAGGCAAATTATAGACATTTTTTTGGTTTATTATTTTCAATAAAAAGCCTTTGGAATCGAGCAAGAAAAAAAAATTTAACCCCCCTCAAAATTTGATGTTTTACGTTTCAAGGTACGTAGAATACGAAAATCGAATAAAAAAATTTCCGTCCGTCCACTTTTCTTAGCAACACTTGACCGATTTGGTTCAAATTTGGTATATGGGCTCCATTTGGGGTCTAGTTGTGAAGCAAAGCTTTTGGTTGATGTCAGTCACTTCTAAGGGGTGAAAATTAAGGGTTGAAATTTTCAAGTGTGCCCTAGCTCGAAAACTCTCGAAATAAAGGTATTGTTTTTTCACCAATTTTAAATAGTATTGAATTTTCAAAAAAATTTGAGACCACCCGGAGCTCTCTTGGACAAACCGTTCGGTCCCTACGAGTACTTAATGGTTTTCCTTCGATAAAACAGAATCATGAGTGTGAATCGCAAAAGAGGTCTAATCTCCGTTCAAATTTTATCTGACTAAAATACGATCGCTGTTCATTTCTTCGATTTGTATATAGTTTTGCCTTCTGCGTAACCAATAATCAAATTTCCATATGAAGCAGTAAATTTTTCGAATCGAGTATGGAGCGTTTAGTTCTTTCTAATAAACTTGATTGTGAAGGTGTGAAGGCATTATGGTGAGGTAGGTAGTACCTACCAGTGGTTGGTAGGTAAAAAACGCTGCAAAGCATTGCCCAAAGGTTTATTATTTTCTGTATAGATCAACCTTCTGTATAATATACAGAAGGTTGATCTATACAGAAAATAATAGTGAAAGTGAAAGAAAATAATAAGTGATATATTATATCACTGGTTCTCCATCAATAGCACCTACCACCATCTGTATTCTCCCTTGACCTCCCCTCTCAAATGTCAGCTTCCTACGTTCAATAGGATTGAAAATGGCTTCGGAGCTCACTCAGCTGATCAGTGCTCTTCCAGGCGTCTCCAGCATTCGAGAAGATCTTCTACACTCTTCAGATCACTGATCAGCTGTGTGAGCTCCGAAGCCATTTTCAATCCTATTGAACGCAGGAAGCTGAAATTTGAGAGGGAAGGTCAAGGGAGAATACAAATGGTGGTAGGTGCTATTGATGGAGAACCAGAGATCTATGCAGAAGGGTGATCTATACAGAAAATAATAAACCTTTGGGCAATGATTTGCAGCGTTTTGGAAAAACTTCAGGGATGGTTTCAGAATGTTCCGAAACGGATTTCAGTGTAAAAATGTTTCGAAAAAGTCCATTCTAAACGTTTGAAGCTGTTGCCGTTTTGAGGCAACAGCTTCATTTCCCTTGAAAATTCGCTAAAAATGTGAAAGTGAGTTCAATTTGTCTCAAATTTGTTCAAGATGTAGCACCATCATTGGAGCACGCAGTCGTCATGAGTTCTTTAGGATTCCGGCGTCCATTTTAGGCGCTCTTCAATGTCGAGTGAGGGGAGGGATTTCTTCCAAACTATTCCCATGCGGCTCCTTTTACTCCGCGTTTCTTTTATTGACCGGTATGGGAGGCTGATTTACCTATAAGGCAGGTCTCAGCAGCAGACGAGTTCGATGGAAAAGAAAAGCCCGGAGGGCGAATTCCGTAGACTCCCTCGAGAGGAGGGTAAATTGATGCGGTTAATAGACTTGTAAGGTAAAATAAGGCAACTAGGCAAAGGGGGGTAAACCCGTGTTACCTTAGTTGAGGGGCTCCTTACCGGAGAGGCTTTGTTTGTTGAAGAGGATGGAAACTCGAAAAGGAAGTCGAGGGAGCAATTAAAAGTTCAAGACTGGAGTCCGGGAGCACGTAAGTCCTACGTGAGGTTGGGAGCGGAGGGTGCAGTAGCGAGACCCTCTTCCCACACCTTCCCTCGTGATTGAGGCACTCTCTACCTTCTCCCGACCTGCTGAGCTCAGCCGCTGGACGGCACTCTCCCGCTTCGACGATATTTTTTCAGGAAACGGGGAATCTTCCGCCCTAACGAGATTCGAAGGAAGTAGTATAGTTGGGACACATTCGCCTTGATTGGTCCATCGACACGAAGAAATAAGGAATTCTTTATTTATTTATCCTCTTAGTTATAACCACCACCCCTTTCTCTGAAGACTCACTACTGTAGGTAGATAACGGGTATAAAAAACAAGCAGGAGCACAGTTGTAAGGCGGATATACAGGGTGTTACGGTTTAACTTCGAACCATCGGTCAGAGTTCGATTCTGCAAGTAATTTGCGACGTTTTTTGTCTCTTGACTTTTTTTACCCCCTTAAAATCAGACTTTTTTAAAATCTTTTATTTAGTTTCACCCCTTTATGTCAGTCTGTCATTAATCAAATCTTGAAGTTGAATTTGATCCACTTCTCGGTATCCGATTGAGCTGAAATTTTGCATGTGTGTGTAAATCGCATGACTATGCAATATTATTAACTTTCTGAGACCAACTTCCAATTCATAGGGGACCATTCTCTATCTAATTACATAACACCCCAACCGTACGTACGTATGTACATTAGAATTGAGAAGTTAGAGGAGTCAGAGGAATCGGTGGCGGGAGGAGTTAGAGAGGTCATAGGAGTGAGGAGAGTTGAAGAAGTCGGAGGCTAGAGGAGTTAGAGAGGTCATGTGAGTGAGGAGAGTTGGAGGAATCGGTGGGAGGGGTTGGAGGAGTCGGAGGAATCGGTGGCGGGAAGAGTTAGAGAGGTCATAGGAGTCAGGAGAACTGGAGTAGTCGGAGGCGAGAGGAGTTAGAGAGGTCATGGGAGTGAGGAGAGTTGGAAGAGTTGGAGGCGAGAGGAGTTAGAGAGGGCATGTGAGTGAGAAGAGTTGGAGGAATCGGTGGGAGGGGTTAGAGGAGTCGGAGGAATCGGTGGCGGGAGGAGTTAGAGAGGTCATCATAGGAGTGAGGGGAGTTGGAGGAGTCGGAGGCGAGAGGAGTAAGAGAGGATATAGGAGTGAGGAGAGTTGGAGGAGTCGGAGGAATTGGTGGCGGGAAGAGTTAGAGAGGTCATAGGAGTCAGGAGAACTGGAGTAGTCGGAGGCGAGAGGAGTTAGAGAGGTCATGGGAGTGAGGAGAGTTGGAAGAGTCGGAGGCGAGAGGAGTTAGAGAGGTCATGTGAGTGAGGAGAGTTGGAGGAATCGGTGGGAGGGGTTAGAGGAGTCGGAGGAATCGGTGGCGGGAGGAGTTAGAGAGGTCATTATAGGAGTGAGGGGAGTTGGAGGAGTCGGAGGCGAGAGGAGTTAGAGAGGATATAGGAGTGAGGAGAGTTGATGGAATCGGTGGTGGGAGGAGTCAGAGAAGTCGGAGTAATCGGTGGCGGGAGGAGTTAGAGAGGTAATAGGAGTGAGGAGATTTGGAGGCGAGAAGAGTTAGAGAGGTAATGGGAGTGAGGAGAGTTGGAGGAGCCAGAGGCGAGAGGAGTTGGAGGAGTCGGAGATGGGAAGAGTCCGTGCCTCCCTCCCCCACCCAAAAGCTTTTGTTGATGGTCGTAGAATAAAATGCTGCAAAATTATTACACAACGGTTTATTATTTTTCTATACAGGGTGTTTCACGAAAAGGTTACACCCCCCTTCATTTCCGCAAAATACAGCGTAAAAAATTCCGATCAACGCAATTCTTCATGATTTTTTGTGAGGATCTCAGGAAAAAAGTTGCGCGCAATTGACACTAACTTTATTTTTTCAAATGGAACCCCCCCCCCCCCCCGACTTTTTTATTACAGATTCGGATTCTACGTCAAATTTCATGAAAAATTCATACCCGAACCGATTTTTTTACTGCGCGCAACCAGGCTTTTTGAACGCTCTAAGTTGCGCAACTCCACAATTGCGCAAAAATTAGGTTTTGGAGAACCCTAAGTGTGGCACATGTTTTTTCATAATTTTTTGACGCTGAATCACATGGTGTCATCCGTTTTGGGGAAAACCAAGATTTCAAGAGGAAAAATTAACATTTTTTTTCACAAAAACATCAATTTTGTAGTCGAAATCATGTTTATTTTTTTATTTTCTCACCTCCTTTTGAACCACAGGCTTGGGACCGTCTACGGTGGAGTTAAAAATAAAAACTGGCAGCACGATCATGCTTGAACTGAATAAAATTGCCTAAAAACTCATAACGATTTCAAAAGAGCGATTTTTTCACTAATAACAACCGAATTTTTGGCCGCCATTTGGAAAAATTCCAGTCAAATTGAAAAACGGATGACACCATCTGATTTGGCATAAAAAAAACATGTGCCACACTTAGGGTTTTCCAAAACCTAATTTTTGTCCAATTGAGGTGTTGCGCAACATAGAGCGTTCAAAAAGCCAGGTTGCGCGCAGTGAAAAAAAAAACGGTTCGGGTATGAATTTTTGCGCAATCAACTTTTTTGCGCAAAAGTATTTTTCCTGAGATCCTCAAAAAAAACATGAAGAATTGCTTTGGTCAGAATTTTTTACGCTTATTTTGCGAAAATGAAGGGGGTGTAACCTTTTCGTGAAACACCCTGTACAGAGAAAGAACGGGAAGGCTATCCTTGTCTTACGTTCATTAAGTGTTTCAGTCCACTACAGTGAACTTATCTTAACAATCTTTATTTTGAGATGGAAAACCTTCATTTTGTTTCGGAAAATTTACTACTCACATTCGAACTTGCTACAATTTACTACTAGAATACTCTTATGCATATTAAATTGCTAAGTGGCCGTATTGAGACAGTTTCCCCTCAAGCGAGGAATTACAATCAATAATAAACTAATGAACCTACGATGCACCTCGTACTCATACATATAAATGACAGCGATGCTAAATTAGGCTGTAATGTCAATGGAAATCGTCCAACACCACCGACGAGATGGAGACCACAGTTATTTTTTGCTTACCTTGCTATGCATAATCATGAGTGGAGAATTCATCGGTGGTCACTGGAGTTTCCGACAGGCTCTCACCCCCATCAGTTCAGCCTTGGACCCTCATCAGAGTCGCCCACCTGTTAATATTAACCTTGGATCTAATTCAAAAACGAAGTATCCAACTTCTGTTGGTTGTCAACAAGTGTTGATCATCCTTTTTTCATCAGTACTTACAGGTGCACTTGCTTAGAGGGTGAGAGACAACAGCGGTCTTCGGTTTTCTCATCAAAATGACCAATAATTGATTATTGTTACTTGGCATTCTGCAAGACCTAAATCGCAAATGTTTTACTGAATGGATTTTGCTGAAATCTGGATTTCCCAAAATTAATTATTAATTTGAACGGAAGGTCATTTGAGCAGCAATAGGACCAATCGCTTCAATCAAACGCTGTAAATTATCACACAAAGGTTTTTTTTTTTGTAGATCACTCGGCTGCAAAGACCTACCAAACATATTTTCGCTTAAAAACTTAAAAAGTTGTACTCAAATTGGAAATTTTAGAGGATTTTAGAAATTCATTGGTGCACTGCCCTAGGGAATTGAAAAACTGAAATAATGCCGGTGGAATCATCAAAATCGAACAATAATTGCCAGAGAAAAATGGGAAAATCGTTAATTCAGTTATGTTTTTCCCATAGAATGTATCTAAATTTGGAATTTTCTAGGCTTTTAGAAATTCATTAGTGTATTTTAATTTTAGCCAAAGGCTCTTAGCAATAATCATCCGGGGGTCCAGGGGTTTTTTCATCATGTCTTCTTGGAATCAAATTCTTTTGACCAAACAGAAAACATACTTGGTTGGGTTTGTTTAAAGATTAGTTAATTCAACTGTTCTGACTCCAGTGGAATGCTTATTCTGAACTGTTCTTCCCCATTGCATGAATTTACGGTTTGCTATGCAGCTTCGAATTGGTGTGACAGAGCAGTGAACGTCTTCCAATTTGAAGCTAGTAGCATTCGATTACCGTTCGTTGGTGGGATCAATGCATGGGAAGTCGCGGTGATTACCAGCAATCAACTTCAAAAAAATAGTGCTTCGGAATTATAATTATAAAAAAAAAATAAAATTTTGTTCATTTTGAAATGAAAGATTTTTATTTTGAAATGGAAAAACCTTTATTTTGAAATGGGAAACCTTTATTTTGTTTCGGAAAACCTTTAATTTGACGCGGAAAATATTACACCCATGTTTCGTGTTCCCCAGATTCCATTTCGTCCCAATCGCTGTCTTCCGAAAACCTAACTCTTTTTGCCAGTTAGGTCAAGGCTAAAGCATGTTCCATACTTAAACCTTTCACGATCTAAATGTATGCAGAACGAATACTCTCTGGCCTAATCGGTTCTAAAAAAAACATTTGATGCTTTTTAGTGCGTACATTTTGAAGGTCATAAATTCGTGATATTCAGTGAATGAACGGCGGGCCAGAAGAAGCAGTGACGTTACTCGGTAAGTAAAGAGAGTAGCAGGCGAGCTCGGTTGGTCACGTGCGATGCCCGAGCATTCCGCCACGGACGCCACCGGAGACGCCCTGACCTCAGGATGTGCTCGCATACCATGTGGTCTTCCTACGACCACCGTCCTTCCTTCACATCCCACTGTGTTGACTATGACGGATGAAACCGCACCTCGAGTTCATAACTATAATAAATGAACTACCGACCCAGGCAGGTCCTCTGGAGGAACATGTAGTCCTCCGGAAGTTTTTGTGCCAAACTGATGAGCTGAGATATTTGGGTTCTATCTATTGTTAAATACCCACACAAACACCAAAACTAAACTAATTCATATAAAAGCCTTTAAAAAAATCCGGTTTGAAGTTAACCCTTAATATCTTGAAATAATATTATATTAAAAAGATATTGTCTTCTTGGAAGTTCGATTTTTACTAGCACGAATTTGTCCATTTTTACCCCAAAACTGACAGCCGTTGGCTATCTTGATACTCCAACTATCGATTGTGTAAGAAAACGTAATAGTAAAAACAAAATAAGTTGAAGAAAACCATTATTCTCGCGTCGACAGACTGTAATAGGACCTTCGAGGTACCTTCTACCCCATTTCTCACCTTGTAGGCTGCTAGTTGGGTATCCTCGTCAGACATGGCACCGCTTTTTAGAGTACCTAGCACAGATCCCAACATCCCACCAAGGATTTTTCCAAGTTTCTTTCTTCTACTCAAGCAAAATTCACTTAATAAACAGATACTGCTGACACTGCGCTAGTGATGCCCATGGAGTGATCATTCTTGAGCTGCCAGACTGTAATAGGGCCTTTGAGGAAACTTCTACTCAAATATTCTACAGATTTGTCAAAATACATCCAACTTTAATTTTTTTTTAAATACGAAAAAACAAATTATTCGAACTAGTGGGAAATTAAGGGTTAAACCACAGTGAAGAACGAATCAACTTCAATCCATACATAACTTTAGGGTAAACGCTAAGTGAAGTCCAGTGGTGAAGTGAACTAAGTGCAAAAACCCCACTTTTCAGGAGAAGCAAAAAACTGCTCAGTTTAACTAAAGCGCTCGATTTTGACTCATTTTTTTTCTTTTGGAAGGCCAATAAAAGTGATGTTCAAACAGCATTGAACTGCCGCAAATATTAGTGGAAGATAACCAAAAAAAAAAAATGTTAAATTTTGGGAACTTAGTGCCTTTCACCACTTGATTACCTGGGACAAGAATATTAAGACCGAATATGACGAAATATCTTTATTTGAACGAATAACTTTGTAAACTTATTGAATATTATGTATATAGATTGTCTTTTAGGAATTTTAAAATATTTTTTCTTCATTTTTCTCCATTTTTTTCTCACGTTTGTTCTACATCTTCCTCTTCCTGAGTTGGCCAAACCAGTATTTTCTCATAAAATTGCTTAAACTCTTCAGGGACATACTGTCTTAGTTTGCCAACATCCTCCAACTTCTTGGCGCTAAATAAACGTGTATCTTTTTAAAAATTTGGGTGACTAAGCTAGGCACACTCTTTCCACTACAACTGATGTACTGAAGGCCTTGCAGTCTTTTTTCCCTAATTACTTGACGTTTATGTCCAGCTTCATCTCTTATACGTTTGGGACCCACTAAAAAAATGAATCGCTCGATTGAGAAACCGCGAATTAAAACCATATTTAGGAGCACTCACGAACAGTACTGAGAAAGCAGACTGAGGTGAAAAAGTTCACGAAACTGCTTAGTATAATAAGTTTGTTGTTTATTGAAGAGAAACGATGTACTGAGATCAACGAACTTGCCCGTGGAGACCCGTCATCAGGTGGTGAAGGGCACTAACTGCACACTTAGTTCTTTTCTCCACGAAACGCTCGATGGTGTAGACAAATATCTGACGCGAAAACTTAGTTCTTTTCACCACCACATGATGTGTCTTGCCGAGAAAAACCCAAATCTACAATAAAAAAAAATCGATTTTTTGCACTTAGTTCCCTTTACCACTGGCCAATTATTGTTGGCCTAATTATTGTTCTAATAATTAGAACAATAATTATTATTGTTGACACAATTAGAAAGAAAAAATCATTCAATTCTGCGTTCTACAAGAGTGTTCAAGAAAATGGAACTTTTAAGTAAGTTATCATGAATAATTCATAATAACTTACTTAAAAGTTCACAATTATTGTGAGTTCCTTGGGAACAGTTTGCACGTATTAGACTTACCAAAATATTTTCATATTATCACAAACGAATTTTTTCAAACATGGTTTTTTGACCCCAATGATGACACATTTGTCCTCAAGAGTTCCATATGATGGCTTCTGCAGTTCCTAATGTTGACACCCATTTAAATGTTGAAAAAGAAGATGTCAACATTAAGAACCGAATGTGAATATTGGGATCGGACGGTGCCAACTTAAGGTTCCACTACTTTGGAGAACTCCAAGTGTGGCACATGTTTTTTCATCATTTTTCTACGCTGAATCACAGGGTGTCCCGTTTTGAGGAAGACCAAGATTTCAAGAGGAAAAATGAATATTTCTTTCATAAAATCATCAGTTTTGTGGTCGAAATCATGTTTATTTTTTCTCCTCCTTTTGAACCACGGGCTTGGGACCCTCTACGGTGGAGTTCAATCTGAAAACTGACAGCTCGATCATACTTGAACTGAACAAAATCAGCTAATAACTCATAAAGATTAAAAAAAGCGATTTTAAACTAAATAAGTCTCCCAGAATCGAAATTTACACTTGCATTTTGCGTTTTGGAATCATTTAGGTCTTTTTCAGACAAAGTGAGTCTTCTAGAGTTGAAATTTTCTCTCGCATTTCGCGTTTTGGAATCATTTAGGTCTTTTTCAGACAAAGTGAGTCTTCTAGAGTTGAAATTTTCTCTCGCATTTTGCGTTTCACAACCAATAAAAATCATCACAATCAAATCATATTATTGATGAACCAAACAAAAAATCAAAAATTTTTTTTTTTAAATCAAAAAAATTAAACGCTTGCATACGAGTCTGCAACACATTGAAACATTTTCATGCCCCCCCCCCTCCCCCCCGACACATGAACTACATCGCCTCAGCTAATCAGGGAGCTCGATTTTCGACTCAGCTGATCTGGTAATATCAAACTGTAAAGTACCTACCTACCTAACAACTTCACTTCTGATTGTCATAATCATCATTGTGGCGACTTGGGACAAATATCGTTGCAACAAATATCGTTGCAACAAATATCGTTGCATCAAATATCGTTGCATCAAATTTCGTGACGATTTTTTTTTTATGTGCCATATGAAAGACATGAAAATGTCAAAACAATCGAATTTTTGGCCATCATTTCGAAAAATTCCAGTCAAATAGAAAAACGGATGACACCTTGTGATTCAGCGTCAAAAAACGCTGCAAATTATTACACAGTGGTTTATTATTTGTCTATATAGATCACTCGTCTGCAAAGCTACCAACCATCCAACATGAAGAAAAACCGATCGCATTTCGGTCAGCTATAATTTGAACGGAGATTAGGCCTCTTTTGCGATTCACACTCGTGTTTCTGATTTATCGTACGTCAAACCCTTAAATTCTCGTAAGGAGCGAACGGTTTGCCAAAAAAAACCTTTGGAATCGACCAAGAAAAAACATTTTGACCCCCCCCCCCCCCCCCCCCAATTTCAAATAGTATTGAATTTTTAAAAATTTAGAGACCACGCGGAGCTCTGCAGGACAAACCGTTCGCTCCCTACGAGTATTCAAGGTTTTCCTTCAATAAAAAAGGAACACGAGTGTGAATCACAAAAGAGGTCTAATCTCCGTTGAATTTTTAGCTAACGAAAACGCGATCACTGTTCGTTTCTTCGATTTGTATTCAGTTTTGCTATCTCAGCAAATTTCCATAATATGGAAATTCATATTATGAAGCTCCCCATTTTTCGAATCTAGTGTGAAGCGTCTAGTTCTTTCTAATAAACTTGTTTGTGAAGGTTTGAAGGCATTATGGTGAGGTAGGTAGTACCTACCAGTGGTTGGTAGGTAAAAAAACGCTGCAAATCATTGCCCAAAGGTTTATTATTTTCTGTATAGATCACTGGTTCTCCATGAATAGCACCTACCAACATCTGTATTCTCCCTTGACCCTCCCTCTCAAATGTAAGCTTCCTGCGTTCAAAAGGATTGAAAATGGCTTCGGAGCTTACTCAGCTGATCAGTGATTTTCCAGTCGTTTTCAGCATTCGAGAAGATCTTCTTCACTCTTCCATTTTCAATCCTATTGAACGCAGGAAGCTTACATTTGAGAGGGAAGGTCAAGGGAGAATACAGATGGTGGTAGGTGCTATTCATGGAGAACCAGTGATCTATACAGTAGGGTGATCTATACAGAAAATAATAAACCTTTGGGCAATGATTTGCAGCGGTTTTTTTAATACGATGATGTGTAATTATGCATAAAGTGAACTGCAAAACACGAGTTTCAATATTACATAGCTTTCTATATGTCTGTTCTACCTGATTCGTTTTGCCTGCTCTCAAATCCGCGCCTTCTAAAACAAATTATGAACAATACCAAAAACCACCCAATATAATCTTTCACTCAACATTCATGTTCACCTGAACTTCTAGAGTTACATAACTTCTTCTCCATGTCTTGGAATTGAACACTCGAAGGTCGGAGCCAGGTTGAAGGAATTGCCCAATAGCGACCTCAACTTCCCTCTTCGGCTTCTCAGTGTCGGCTACTTGATACGCTAACCTTTCAACTCCTCAACCTTCTCGCCTGACGGTCGACAGACACGGAGCGAGAAACACCTTGTGAAATGAGTATCAGATCTACCTTATCCGCTTCGAAGATTGAAATTATAACTTGGGCAACTTTTGGGTTCCTTTCCGTGGGTTTCTCTGGAGGAATGCGTCGAGCCACGTGGTTTTTTTCCTGCTATAGCTGTTGCCAACATGAGACAGTTAAGATTGCGGGAAGAGCATGAATATTCATACGGGTTCGAATGATTGATTCATTAGCTGTCAAAACCAACGATCTCATTCGATCCGTCTACTACCCGCAGAGGAATTTATCTTTTCCTTCCTCTGATCATGAGATGGTTCCAAGCCAGCCCAATAGCATTTAGGCTCTCTTTTGAGTTATCAATAAACATCAACAGTTGTTTTTTTTTGGTTTATTATTTTCAATAATAAGCCTTTGGAATCGAGCAAGAAAAAAAAAAAAATTTAACCCCCCCCCCCCCCCCCCAAAATTTGATGTTTTACGTTTCAAGGTACGTAGAATACGAAAATCGAATAAAAAAATTTCCGTCCGTCCGCCGTACAAGGTACGCGGCACTTTTCTTAGCAACACTGGACCGATTTGGTTCAAATTTGGTATATGGGCTCCATTTGGGGTCTAGTTGTGCCGCGAAGCTTTTGGTTGATGTAGGTCACTTCTAAGGGGTGAAAATTAAGGGTTGAAATTTTCAAGAGAGCCCTAGCTTAAAAACTCTCGAAATAAAGGTATCGTTTTTTCACCAATTTAAAATAGTATTGAATTTTTAAAAATTTTTGAGACCACCCGGAGCTCTGTAGGACAAACCGTTCGGTCCCTACGAGTACTTGAAGGTTTTCCTTCGATAAAACAGAATCATGAGTGTGAATCGCAAAAGAGGTCTAATCTCCATTCAAGTTTTATCGGACTAAAATGCGATCGCTGTTCATTTCTTCGATTTGTTTACAGTTTTGCCTTCTGCGTAACCAGTAATCAAATTTCCATATGAAGCTTTCTATTTTTCCAATCGAGTGTGAAGCGATTAGTTCTTTCTAATAAACTTGATTGTGAAGGTGTGAAGCCAGTATGGTGTGGTAGGTAGTACCTAGCTGGTAGGTTAAAAAAAGTTGGTAGGTAAAAAAAATGTTGGTGGGTAAAAAACGCTCATTGCTCAAAGGCTTCGTCACTCTTCAGATCACTGATCAGCTGAGTGAGCTCCGAATCCATTTTCAATCCTATTGAATGGAAGTGCTCTTCCAGGCGTCTCCAGCATTCGAGGAGATCTTCTTCACTCCTCAGATCACTGATCAGCTGAGTGAGCTCCGAAGCCATTTTCAATCCAATTGAATGGAAGTGCTCTTTCAGGCGTCTCCAGCATTCGAGGAGATCTTCTTCACTCCTCAGATCACTGATCAGCTGAGTGAGCTCCGAAGCCATTTTCAATCCTATTGAATGGAAGTGCTCTTCCAGGCGTCTCCAGCATTCGAGAAGATCTTCTTCACTCCTCAGATCACTGATCAGCTGAGTGAGCTCCGAAGCCATTTTCAATCCAATTGAATGGAAGTGCTCTTCCAGGTGTCTCCAGCATTCGAGGAGATCTTCTTCACTCCTCAGATCACTGATCAGCTGAGTGAGCTCCGAAGCCATTTTCAATCCTATTGAATGGAAGTGCTCTTCCAGACGTCTTCAGCATTCGAGGAGCTCTTCTTCACTCTTCAGATCACTGATCAGCTGAGTGAGCTCCGAAGTCATTTTCAATCCTATTGAACGCAGGAAGCTGAAATTTGAGAGGGAAGGTCAAGGGAGAATATAGATGGTGGTAGGTGCTATTGATGGAGAACCAGTGATCTATACAGAAAGGTGATCTATACAGAAAATAATAAACCTTTGAGCAATGATTTGCAGCGTTTTTTCTTTTAATTATTTTCTCAGTTTGTGCAGACCTGAAATCCATGTAATTACAACTTCCGCATCTTTCATAGGAATTTCATGTCATTTTCAGGAATGGCCGGGCTTAGGCCATGGGGTATTCCCTTATAAATAGCAATCTCAGCACATGCGTTAGAATTGGGAAGGTAAAATCGGTTCTTTTGAAAAAAACTAAGTATCGATATTTTTAGATTTTTTTTCGAAGAATCGGAGAATCAATTCAAAAATTCGAGAATCTGTTAGAGAATCTGTTAATTCGATTCTTTTCATTAGCTGATTAAGGGAAACAAAATGGTGGGAAATAAATGGGGGAAGGAAAATTGATGAAGATCATTGATTATTACAACCTAATGATCACAAAATGAGAAACACCACTTCAACCTATCCTGATAATTCATGACGTCATTCTCTTATCCCCAGTTCACCAAGAAAAATTAGTTGATTATCATCTACGCAGGATGTATAGGTACACCATTTTTGTGACATAAGTTGTCAAAAAACATAACGTTTCAAATCCTACTATCTACCTACATTTTGCTTCCTCACTACCGAAGGTAGGGAAGCTTTGTATTCGTGAAAGAAGTGAAAAAAAAAATGTCCTCCAAAATCAAAATTTCCACTTGCTTTTTGCGTTTTAGAGCTTCCCGAACAATTTTGGTTCCGTGTCTGTCTGTCTGTCTGTCTGTCTGTCTGTCTGTCGGTCTGTCTGTCTGTCTGTCTGTGGTCAATCCTTGTCCCGGGCAAAACTATACCAACCTGTGGTCCGATTTTGATGAAATTTTCAGGGATTGTGCGGGTTAGGTTCTAGACGGTCCCCTCATCAATTTCAGCACCTTCGGACCAATAGGAGCGAGTGCGCATGCGCAAACGTGAATTTCCTGGAACCTCGGTTTCTCGGTTTCTAATGAACCGATTTTGCTCAAATTTGGAGGTTAGTTAGGTACTAACTTCTAAGAGACACCCTATAAGTTTCAATCAAATTGGTCAAGCAATAGCCGCTGCGCATGCGCGAACTTTAAATTTATTGTTACAACCAAAACTCCGCAACTATTCAACCAATTTCGATGAAATTGTCAGGGATTGTGTGGGTTAGGTCCTAGACGGTGGACCGCTAATATTTTGGTATTCAATAACTCTTTGAATCATAATTTTTTCGCCAACTGATTCTGTACGTCCATGTTACAATGAGTGAGGAAGCTATACTGCCCACCCAACTTGGCAGACGTTTTTTATATTAATAGAATTTAAGTAAACTTCGTATGCATAGAGATCAAAAGTTAGCTCCAGCTTTTGGAAATTTTACATGGGTATGAATTTTGCTTATAAAGTATCGATTCTGGAAAAAATCGATACTTTTAGAAAAAATCTTATCGTTTTTGGTTTATTATTTTCAATAATGAACCTTTGGAATCGACCAAGAAAAAAAAATTTTAACACCCCCTCAAAATTTGATGGTTTACGTTTCAAGGTACGTAGAATCCAAAAATCGAATAAAAATTTGGCCGTCCGTCCGCCGTACGCCGTACGCGGCACTTTTGCCACTTAGCATTGACCGATTTTGATGAAATTTGGTATGTAGGCTCCATTTGGGGTCTAGTTGTGCCCCGAAGCTTTTGGTTGATGTAGGTCACTCCTAAGGGTTCCAAAATCAATTTTGAAATTTTGAAAACGCCCTAACTCAAAAAATTTCGATATAAAGGTATTGTTTTTCCTTCAATTTAAGATTCTATAGAATTTTTGGAACTTTTTGAGACCACGCGGAGCTCTGTGGGACAAACCGTTTGCTCCCTACGAAAATTTAAGGGTTTATATTGAAATATATATATATATAAATCAAAACACGAGTGTGAATCGCAAAAGAGGCCTAATCTCCGTTCAAAATAGAGCTGACCGAAATGCAATCGATGGTTGGTGATTTTTTTTTATTTTTTTATTTTTTTTATTTTTATTTTTCTCTTCATATTGGATGGTTGGTGATTTTGTAGACGAGTGATCTATATAAAAATAATAAACCGTTGTGTAATAATTTGCAGCGTTTTTTTAGATTCTTTTCTAAAAGATCGATTCGATTTAAATCGATTCATTTTGAAGAATCTCCTTGTAACAGCCATAACTTCTACATTTTTCATCCGAATTCGACTAAATTTCTAAGGATTGTTCAGATTAGCGTGCAGATGGTCTCCTATGAGGGTTGAGGAAGGTACTTAGAGATTGGTGTTTTGAGACTAACTACTATGCATCGGATCATCTATACAATCGGGTTATGGATACGAAGAAGCTATGTGCCACACCCATTTGGCAGACGGTTTTTATTCTTTCACGTATTTCTCCGGCGGAGTACTTTTACTATTGAAAAGTCTTGTGACCCGATTTGAATATACCATCTGGAAATCTCATGATGATGAAAAAAACCCAGATAGGTACCAATTCCCGTGCGTTCTCGAAACGAGACCATACAATCCTACAAACTGTGCTCTGCGGATAGCTTCTGTGGCTTGTTCCACCGCAAAACTGTTATTGACCGGGGTGAGTGAGCTCGATGCGGAAACAAACCTCGAAATCGGTGCAGCTCCCCTCCAGAAAACAAAACAATCCCGAAGGAAAAACCGCGGTGTTTGTTCATGAACGCGGTTTTCGTGGAGCCCATTCAAGATCCTGGGAGAATGCTCTGTTCCAACTGAAGAGGGGGAACCTGCTCGGAACGTGCTCTGTGCTCTGGTCTTCTTTATTCATCCTGCCATCATCGGAGGGCCATTGATTATTATCATCAGAACGGGGCGGTGATTGCCGTACAACGCCACCAAAAAGGCTTCTAGATGATTGGCCACTATTCCGCCCAGCTCAATGATTTAGGCTTCATTGCCTCTTTCCTTCAACTCCGGTCGTGGCGAGCACGGTCGTTTTTTTAAAGGCCTGATGATGTGATTGCCCCACATTCAATAATATGCTATCAAAATAGATCCAACCATGAAAGGAAAGTTGCAACCAGAAATACTCGGAGACCTCATATTAAAACAGCGATGAATTCCACTCATAGGTAATCTTGGCTCTGATTAGAGTACCTAAGCCTATTAAACAACGTCAGCCAAATTGAGTGGGCAGTACAGTATACTTACTGGTGAGTCGAAGTAAAACTGGTTGTATTGAATAGTACAGTACTCTCCAATTAAACAATAAATTCCTCAATATAGAATTTAATATTCACGATCATGTTGATTGTTTCCAAAGCTGATCAGGAAGATAATTCCAATCAGGAAGACGAGTTTTCCTCGTGTTTACCGTTACATTATTCTAGAACTCAGCCCTAAACTACCCTCCACGTTTAAACATCAAGCGATTGAATAGTGAGATTTTAATGTTTAAGAAAAATCACATTTTACTCGTCCTCACACACTGCTGGTGGTCATTTTGAAATTCTTAAGGGACCGTCTCGAAGCAGACCCGATGTAGAATTCATCCAAATACCTAGTGCGGTTCCTTGTAGTAATTCTTGGGACAAGGAATTGGCCACAGACAGGCAGACACGGACAAGATTCTTCATAGGTTGGAATTAAAAAGGTTGGGTAAATCGTGTTTTCCTGTGCTAGCAGCTACCGGTGAGTACAGATGCTTTTGGTTCATTATTTTCAATAATGAACCTTTCGAATCGACCTAGAAGAAAATTTTTTTAACCCCCCTCAAAATTTGTTGGTTTACGTTTCAAGGTACGTAGAATCCGAAAATCGAATGAAAAATTTTCCGTCCGTCCGCCGTACGCCGTACGCGAAAATTTTCTTGGCAACACTGGACCGACATGGTTCAAATTTGGTATTTGGGGCCTAGTTGTGCCACGAAGCTTTTGGTTGATGTCAGTCACTTCTAAGGGTTGAAAAATGATGGTTAAAATTTTCAAGAGTGCCCTAGCTCGAAAACTCTCGAAATAAAGGTATCGTTTTTTCACCAATCTAAAATAGTATTGAATTTTTAAAAAAAATTGAGACCACCCGGAGCTCTGTAGGACAAACCGTTCGGTCCCTACGAGTACTTTAGGGTTTTCCTTAGATAAAACAGAAACAGGAGTGTGAATCACAAAAGAGGTCTAATCTCCGTTCAAATTTTATCTGAATAAAATGCGATCGCTGTTCATTACTTATTGACATTTTCATGTCTTTGCTTTGGCACATGAACTGAAAAATCGTCACGAAAACTAAGCAAATCTTGCTCACGCGACCAATAAATAAAATAGACTCACTGTGTTGCGTAGAGATAAATAAGTAAGGTTGTTACATTTTGCTTTGGCACATGAACTGAAAAATCGTCACGAAAACTTTGATGCTTGGGTACATGAACTAACAACCTTACTTCACTACCTTGTTGTGTAGTGGTTGACATGAAAATGTCCCAATGTGTTGCAGACTCGTATGCAAACATTTAAAATTGAGTTTATGATTTCTTTCCATCTCTTTAGGTACCTACCTACCAATTTTGGTTTTTGTATTCAGTTTTGCTTTCTGAGCAACCAGTAATCAAATTTCCATATCAAGCTCCTTATTTTTCGAATGTGAAGCGTTTAGTTCTTTCTAATAAACTTGATTGTGAAGATGTGAAGGCAGTATGGTGTGGTAGGTAAAAAAAGTTGGTAGGTTAAAAAAAACGCTGCAAATCGTTGCCCAAAGGTTTATTATTTTCAGTATAGATCACCCTTCTGTATAGATCCCTCCCAACCAACCGTAGGTACCTACTACCTACTTGGGTATTTTTGAAAATATCAATCCTTCATTTCCATTTGGTTGGTGTTTGGGGTTGAAATTTTCAAAAATGCCCATTGGGGATTTTAAGTTGGAGAATGTGGCTATTCTTTATAAAGGAATCCATAATTTGGAAATGGTATGCCCCTTTGGAAAGGGATTGAACGGTATACCATTCCTGCTTCATAATGCACATTGAATAGTGCATCTGAAAGGGCAATAGGTGGGTTCAATGCCACACCACCATCAGCAGAAGCTTCTCGTTTTGCGGCTTCGTCCGCCTTATCGTTCCCACCGATATTTATATGGGCCGGGACCCACTGTAACAAGTTTTTCAGGTTTTTGGTATATTTTGGAGAGCTCCGACAATTTCGTAGGCTATATAGTTTGTTATCTTTCCTCTATGAATGTGCAATATTTTTGAACAGGCTGTTTTTAGTCGCTCAATATGAACAGGGGCAGTGTTTGAAGAGAATCTTACAATTGCTATTTTTATTGCGCTGTTGATCTGTAATGACGATGAAAGTGAAAAGGATTGTGAGGTTAGAGAGGTCTCATCAAATACGCCAATACCGACACCGTTTTCTGTATTTACGCGTCAGTGTTCATGATTTCTATGGTTTTTAAAAATACATAATTTGTTTATTTTATATATATTATAAACATATATAATAAAATTATATATTATTTTATATGTGTTTATTTGTTTATTTGTTCATTAACTGTAAGGTACATAATTTCTGTGTTAATATGGTTGCTATGATTTCAGTGTATACTATTTCTATTTTGTATAAGATTTTTATGATTTCAGTGAATATGATTTCTACGTTTTTTTATTTTCTGATTTTGACGCGTTTTGAGTCGTCAATGTTGACGGTGATGTCGGACAAATATCGATGAAGTTTATTGATGATCATCTTGGTGCCAACTCCGAAAACGTTCCTGCGAAGCACATGCAAATCTTTGAAGTTTTCTAAAATAAAAATGAAACTCAGAAAACCAGCAACATGATCGTGAAAATCAAGTTTCAAATTGGGAATTCATCTAAGTTACTTACTGCTTAGTTATGTTAAAATCTAGCAAATTAACTAGTTCCACGTGTCCATTCTGAGTGAGGAAGCTCGACTGCCCATCCAATTTGGAAGAAGTTTTTAAATGACAAGATCTAAATGTACCTAACAAGGTACCTTCCGCCACGGAATTGCAATTGTTATATCAAATCTAAGGCGTAGTCTCCATTTCACGCTTTCGAATTTGATAAGTTAAAGTTAACAATTTCTTCTGGGCTCTGCCTTTCTTCACTTCAAGCAGATTTTTCATTCACACAAGTAGGTGGAGATTATTAATCAGTAAATAATGAAACTGAAGAAAAACGATGCTACCAAACCTATCAAAACATGATCATAATCATGTTTCATGATATTTTTATGGTAATTTTTGTGGTGCACTGTACCTGCGTCCACAAATATAAACCCTCTCATCATGCAAAGGTGTTGGCTACCGTGATGAGGAATGTCACGACCGCCAAGATTTTATTCTGAGTCATCCTCACCTCTTCACCTCTCAGACAAACATCCACTCACACAATGTGACGTTTCAGAAGCGTCGAACTCGAGAGCCTTCATCACGACCGTATTCTCTCCTTTGATACCTCAGCGTCAAACAAGATCCGTTCAATTACTATCTCTTTCAAACCGGGAGCTCCTGAGTTCCTAATGGCATCTCCACAACATCCCGAGAAAACACTCGAAGGCCTCTTATCCGGCGATCAGAGGCGTTCAACGAGCGAAATTGCTGGTAATAGCTGGACTGATTTCCTTCAACTACAACCTATCAGACCGATTCGTTCCAAATGCAGTCTCCGACAAATCAAAATCACGTTTTGACGTGCAACGTAATTTTTCAGTAGCTAGGGGGAGGACAGGTAGTAAAGCAATTTTCCTTTTCAGCAGGAGCAACGCGAGAAAAAACATAAACGAAACCTCCCAATCTTGTAGCTGCCAACGTTTTGCACACAAAATTGATGTTGCTGATGAACGCTCTCATACAAGCAAACATTGAAACAGACATTCCTTCGACAATTCTAATATCTCATTATTTTTGCACTTCAATAGTAAGGAGTCATCATCACATAGAGGCCAAAAAACTGGCTTTGAGAATAGGTTGAACAGGCCATAAAAATTACCTCTATATGAAAATATGTAGCATGAAATAACTCAGAACGCCTTGCACATGTACATATTAATGAAACACTACTGATTGAAGATCAACTCACGGTACATGTTCCATAATTTACTCTGTTTCGCCTCGTTTATCTCGTGCAGAAATTCCAGGGTAGCTTGAGAAAGGCGAAGAGCGGATCCCCACATTACAGAATTCCATTGTCCTTAGCTGTTGGGTCCTGCGGCTAGGTAGACGCCCCTCGAAAGCTACCTTTGTCATAAATCATATAGTATTTGAAAAGGAGTTACTCTCAGCCCTCGCAACACCTACTGAACCATAAATCACTGCTAGGAAGTAGCAACCGAGCCTGTCTTTGGAACTTGCTTCTGGTTGAGGGAGGATCCCCTTTTGGTTTATTATTTTCAATAATGAACCTTTGGAATCGAGCAAGAAAAAAAATTTTTGAACACCCCCTCAAAATTTGATGGTTTACGTTTCAAGGTACGTAGAATCCAAAAATCGAATAAAAATTTGGCCGTCCGTCCGCCGTCCGCCGTACGCCGTACGCGGCACTTTTGCCATTTAGCATTGACCGATTTTGATGAAATTTGGTATGTAGGCTCCATTTGGGGTCTAGTTGTGTCCCGAAGATTTTGGTTGATGTAGGTCACTTCTAAGGGTTCCAAAATCGATTTTGAAATTTTGAAAACGCCCTAACTCAAACAATTTTGATATAAAAGTATTGTTTTTCCTTCAATTTAAGATTCTATAGAATTTTTAGAATTTTTTGAGACCACCCGGAGCTCTGTAGGACAAACCGTTCGCTCACTACGAGAGTTTAAAGTTTGGACGTACGATAAATCAGAAACACGTGTGTGAATCGCAAAAGAGGCCTAATCTCCGTTCAAATTAAAGCTGACCGAAATGCGATCGATGTTTTTCTTCATGTTGGATGGTTGGTGGCTTTGCAGACGAGTGATCTATATAGAAAAGTAAAAAATAATAAACCACTGTGTAATAATTTGCAGCGTTTTTGTAACAAGAGTGTATAATTTTTCAATGGGCGTCGAAATGTTATTGGGATGTCCTCATTATTGGATCCTTAAACAGAAGAAGGGGAAGCCTTTATTCTTGCAGGAGATTGAAAAAATTGATGTCCGTTTTATCATAATAATCTTATTATATTCGTAGATACAACGAAACCTGGCAGACCTTGTTTGACGTTTGGTTTTTGATCAGCTTTCTCAGCTTTCTGCTCAATTCATACCAATAATTGGTAAAACATGGATTTCTAATTACCTTTATACAAAACTTATAATCGATCCCCCCCCCCCCCACACACTTGGAGCCATCGTAAAATTTCTTTCATCATGAGAAATGTCCGAAATGGCCGAATCTGAACAGTATTTTAAGGTCCTCGATCCCTTATCTTTTAGATCACTGGTCTACGATACACAATACGTGAAATCGAGTCTTTCCAACCCCTCTTGGTACCGCGGCTGTGATACATGGTGTAGTTGTACTTGTAGCATAATATGCTACCATATTATGGTGATAGTCAGTAGGAGATCTCATCAAAAAACCCACGAATTCATCGTAGTAAGCTTTTTAACGTTTATTAGGTATGCTGAATTTGAAGAGAATTTATATCTTTCGAGTCTTCCTTTTAGTCGGATCTGATGTACTCGGTAGGGCCATTTTTTACCTTCGTGAGGGGGGGGAGGGGGTCGAGCGGAGTTAGTCTGATGAAAAGGCTGTATGCTGGTGGCTTATACTTGTATACAGGTTTCTTCTCTTCCTCTAACCCTAAGTATTTAGAGGAATAGTAGGTTTTCCCAATGTCATTGAACTTGAATGCATAGATGACCTGGCTGCTGGTTCATACTTTTATTCGTAGAAAAAGAAATTGTGTGAATTGTTTATAAGAGCTATGATGAAATAATGACATACATTTCAAGCAAAAAAGTATTAGTTGTTTAGACAATAATAATCGGATTTTAATAAACTCAATCATCAAGATGGCCTTCCATAAGGAGCTGTTGGTGGTAGTCAGTAGGAGATCACATCGACAGTGAAAGACCCAAAAACCCACGCTAGGAAAATGAGGGGGGGGGGAGGAGATCAGTGGAGTCAGTCTATTGAAAAGGCTGTATGCTGGTGGCTTATACTAGTATACAGGTTTCTTCTCTTCCTCTAACCCTAAGTTTAGAGGAAGAATGGGATTTCCCTATGTCATAGAACTTAAATGTATAGATGACCCGGCTGCTGGTTCATACTTTTATTCGTAGAAAAAGAAATGGTGTGAATTGTTTATAAGACTTATGATGCAATAATGACAGAAATATCAACAAAAAATTATGAATTGTTTGGAAAAATTCATACATTAATCGGGTTTATGAAACACAATCATCAAGATGACTGAGGCTATGTTGAGAACAAGATGAATAGCTCTACGGTGAATCTGAAGGCAAAGTAATGAATGACGATTGGAGGTTACAAAAAAGAATTACTTGCAACCAGAGGATGGAAGAATTCAAAAAATGATCACGTCCTTTCGTTGTACAGCTAGGAAAGAAAGAAAAAATCAAATAATGAATGAAGCGCAGAGCACGATTGAATGGGACAGTGACGAAATCACTACCTACCTATGTACCCCGTTGATTATAGAGAACCTCCGTTCTGTGTCAGTGATTCTCGGCGGAAGAGGACTCCTGCGGTCAATGGAAGTTTATACTTAGGGCAGGATGTGCTTCAGGTGGCGGCATAGCATCTTAAGAAATAGCAGGCCTTTGGATCAAGAAAGGTCAAAAGTCTGGACGTGATGTTATCTCGGAGAGTCCTTTTTTTCAGGGGTCCGGCTAATTAGAGGCTGAGGCCGGTATTGTTTCAATCAGTAGCCATAGGATAGGTACTGGCCTTCTATTCGGATGCTTTTCTTTACTGAACATGGGGCTTTTAATCCAAGGAAGTAGTTCTGTAAGATAAACAAGGAAGGCCTATCTCTGAAAAATTGAATTCTGAGTTGGAACGATTTTAGCTTCTCAATTTGCGCACCGATTCAAATATTTTTTTCCCCGTTTTCGAGAAATAATTCGTTGTAATTTCAATCTACTTAGAAAAGTTTTTTTCTTGAAATTACGTGCATAGATTATTTAAGAGAGAAACGCTCTTTCCGCTGAGTAAACGAGTTATATTTGATGTTCAGAGTGCCTCCAAAACAATGAACCATACTTCAGGAATAGATTCTATAAATAATATGGAACAGCTTTTCCCTCCCAGCACTTTTCTTTTACTCCGCTCAAATTACAACTTTTTTCACTTTGAACTTTTTTCGTGTTTTCGACCTTGCGCTAAAATGGTCATGACCTCTGATGATCTGACGGATCTGATGTGCTCGGTAAGGCCATTTTGGTTTATTATTTTCAATAATAACCCTTTGGAATCGACTAAGAAAAAATGTGTTTAATCCCCCCTCAAAATTTGTTGGTTTACGTTTCAAGGTACGTAGAATCCAAAAATCGAATAAAAATTTGGCCGTCCTTCTGCCGTACGGCAAACGCGGCACTTTTCCCACTTAGCATTGACCGATTTTGATGAAATTTGGTATATAGGCTCCGTTTGGAGTCTAGTTATGCCCCGAAGATTTTGGTTGATTCAAGTCACTTCTAAGGATTGAAAAATAAGGTTTGAAATTTTGAAAACGCCCTAACTCAAAAAATTTTGATATAAAGGTATTGTTTTGCCTTAAATTTAAGATTCTATTGAATTTTTAGAATTTTTTGAGATCACGCGGAGCTCTGTAGGACAAACCGTTCGCTCACTACGAGAATTTAAGTTTTGAACGTACGATAAATCAGAAACACGAGTGTGAATCGCAAGAGAGGCCTAATCTCCGTTCAAATGTTAGCTGACCGAAATAAGATCGATGTTTTTCTTTATGTTGGTTGGTTGGTGGCTTTGCAGACGAGTGATCGACATAGAAAAATAATAAACCATTGTGTAATAATTAGCAGCGTTTTAATATTTGGTAATGTTTCCAAAAACGGCGTAATAAACGAAAACATCGTCGTTTGCTGTTTTGCGTAACTTGGTTCAAAAGTGACTAACAATGTGCAAAAAGAGAGACACTCGATACTTCTTGGCACTTGCGCAACCTCCTAAGCAAAGATGAGCTTCATAACGACTCATGAATCACTCGCTAAGTTACCTTGAATAAGTTGCAACGACGATTCGCCTTGAACTTGACCCTGGCACGCCGTCAATTTTCTCCAAGCTCTCATTACCCCAGTGCAATTTAAAGGATGCATTTGCCTCGAGTCCACGGATGCAAAAATCAACCGGCGGTGGGAGGTTTCGAAGTGGAGGAAAAAAAGGAAGACCGCTTGTCACGGAGTATTGGCTTTTCTCCAGCGCTAGGAACGATGGACGACACGAACGCAATCTGTCAACGGTGAAGTGAAATCCACACCCTGCCCTCATGCATGATGCAAAGGTACTAAGCACTTGGTTTTCAAGGGGTTGCGTTGGACATTCATTAAATTCTCGGCTGCAAAAGGGATCTTCGGGACTAATCTGCTCCCGTTCTTCTGTCTGGAACGTCAGCAAAAAGGTACGCCGAGCGTATAAACCACGAAATATTAATAAATTAAACGCAATCTGTTGAGAATCATAAACTTCGGTTCTCAACATGGTCACTATTGTAGTAATGTGGACCATTGTATTCAGATACCTACGAGATAATTCTTTAAAATGATCATATAATTTTTACACATTCACAAATTATCGAATGTGATTGGATTATAGACTGATTTAAAAATCCCTCAAATCTCTCATAAAAACGCCCCCCTGTGCTAAGAATAATAATAATAGTACGCAGAAATAAAATTCACGTTTGAGAGTCACAGAAAATTAGAATGAATTCATTCTGCTGTTGGTACTGATGACAGCGATGATCACAATAGTAGAGATCGTAGTGATCGTTATCGTGGTCAACGATATATGATTTGGCTTCATCACTTCAGATTGTGAAAACTGTATTAGTCTGGAATGAACATGCCAAAAAAATGTATACAAAGTGTAAACGTTAAGGGCGCACCGGGGGTCAGCTGTGACCGAATCTTATTCACTTCCAAAAGAAAAATTCCCAAAAGCATCTCCGTCAGGGGGACCACTGTTCCTTACTCGAACTCTGTCAAATACCTAGGAGTCCACCTAGATAAACGATTAACCTTTCGGGAACATGTAAAAATAATTAATAAGGAAGCCCTCTCCAAACTAGGTAGCAGAGTTGTTAAAATAGGAATTCCAATTCCCATTACCCATTCCAATTACTTTCGGAACAAAGTAATGGCCATTCCCATTACCCATTCCTGTAATGGGAATGGAATTTTCAATTACTTTTTCCAATTCCTTGTAATGGTAATGGTTTTTTCAATTCCCCATTACTCGTAGTTGGAAAAGTAATGGGTCCTTCCAATTACCCATTACAGGAAGAGTAATGGGTAATGGGAGAACCAATTCCCCATTACCACCATTCAATCAGTAAGTTGACCATCCTCCAATTCATAAGGGACCACCCTCAAACTCATAGGGGACCACCCTCCAATTCCTAGGGGACCATCCCCCCATCCATTTCGTTGGGGACCATCCTCCAATTTATAGGGGACCACCCTCAAATTCATAGGGGACAACCCTCCAATTCATAGGGGACCATCCCCCCATCCATTTCGTTAGGGACCATCCTCCAATTCATAGGGGACCACCCTCAAATTCATAGGGGACAACCCTCCAATTCATAGGGGACCATCCCCCCATCCATTTCGTTGGGGACCATCCTCCAATTCATAGGGGACCACCCTCAAATTCATAGGGGACCACCCTCCAATTCGTAGGGGACCATCCCCCCATCCATTTCGTTGGGGACCATCCTCCAATTCATAGGGGACCACCCTCCAATTCATAGGGGACCACCCTCAAATTCATAGGGGACCACCCTCCAATTCATAGGGGACCATCCCCCCATCCATTTCGTTGGGGACCATCCTCCAATTCATAGGGGACCACCCTCCAATTCATAGGGGACCACCCTCAAATTCATAGGGGACCGCCCTCCAATTCATAGGGGACCATCCCACCATCCTAATCGTTGGGGACTATCCTGCAATTCATAGGGGACCGTTCCCAAACTCCTTGGGGACTACCCTCCAAATTCATAAGGGACCATCCCACCATCCATTTCGTTGGGGACCATCCTGCAATGAATTGTAGGATGGTCCCCAACGATTAGGATGGTGGGATGGTCCCCTATGAATTGGAGGGTGGTCCCCTATGAATTGGAGGGTCGTCCCCTATGAATTTGAGGGTGATCTCCCATGAATTGGAGGATGGTCCCCAACGAAATGGATGGGGGGATGGTCCCCTATGAATTGGTAGGGTAGTCCCCAAGGAATTTGGGAACGGTCCCCTATGAATTGGAGGATGGTCCCCAACGATTAGGATGGTGGGATGGTCCCTTATGAATTGGTAGGGTAGTCCCCAAGGAATTTGGGAACGGTCCCCTATGAATTGGAGAATGGTCCCCAACGAAATGGATGGGGGGATGGTCTCTTATGAATTGGAGAGTGGTCCCCTATGAATTGGAGGGTGGTCCCCTATGAATTGGAGGGTGGTCCCCTATGAATTGGAGGATGGTCCCCAACGAAATGGATGGGGGGGTGGTCTCTTATGAATTGGAGAGTGGTCCCCTATGAATTGGAGGGTGGTCCCCTATGAATTGGAGGATGGTCCCCAACGAAATGGATGGGCGATGGTCCCCTATGATTTGGTAGGGTAGTTCCCAAGGAATTTGGGAATGGTCCCCTATGAATTGCAGGATGGTCCCCAACGATTAGGATGGTGGGATGGTCCCTTATGAATTGGAGGGTGGTCCCCTATGAATTTGAGGGTGGTCCCCTATGAATTTGAGGGTGGTCCCCTATGAATTGGAGGATGGTCCCCAACGAAATGGATGGGGGATGGTCCCCTATGAATTGGTAGGGTAGTCCCCAAGGAATTTGGGAACGGTCCCCTATGAATTGCCGGATGGTCCCCAACGATTAGGATGGTGGGATGGTCCCTTATGAATTGGAGGGTGGTCCCCTATGAATTTGAGGGTGGTCCCCTATGAATTGGAGGATGGTCCCCAACGAAATGGATGGGGGGATGGTCCCCTATGAATTGGAGGGTTGTCCCCTATGAATTTGAGGGTGGTCCCCTATGAATTGGAGGATGGTCGCCAACGAAATGGATGGGGGGATGGTCCCCTATGAATTGGAGGGTGGTCCCCTATGAATTTGAGGGTGGTCCCTTATGAATTGGAGGGTGGTCAACTTACTGATTGAATGGTGGTAATGGGGAATTGGTTCTCCCATTACCCATTACTCTTCCTGTAATGGGTAATTGGAAGGACCCATTACTTTTCCAACTACGAGTAATGGGGAATTGAAAAAACCATTACCATTACAAGGAATTGGAAAAAGTAATTGAAAATTCCATTCCCATTCCAGGAATGGGTAATGGGAATGGCCATTACTTTGGATTAAGGTGTCTCTTAATCCCCCAGTTTTTGGTTTTATGTGTACATAATCATAATCACTTCACTCATTTCATTGCTTATAAGAAAAGTAATTTTGAAAAGTAATCATTACTCAAAGTAATCATTACTTTACAACTCTGCTAGGTAGGTACCTACTACAACCTATTCAAATCACGCGCCCTCAGCACAAAATTAAAACTTCTCATTTGTACAACAATAATCAGACCAACAATAACGTACGCATCTCCAATATGGTACACCGCAGCACAAACCCACCTCCATAAATTCCAGACCACGCAGAACAAATATATCAGATTAGCAACAAACAGCCCCTTTAGAACAAGTACCATTAACCTTTATACAGAACACGAGATCGAGTTACTCGCCGAAAACATCCGAAAATTAACAGAAAACTTCAATGCCAAACTGCCGACACACCCCAACATATTCCTCATTAGCTTAACCACACTCACAAAACCCAAATGGGGTGGTCCTCTGCGAAGGAGGCTGATTTGATTCGTTTCCTCCCGACCCAATCCACTGTAAATTTATGTAAATAAAAAACCAATTCACATTAACAATCTAATTAAACACAAACGGTGGATACAGCTTTCGTACAAGTACGCAACCACGAGAGACATTTTATGTCTTTGCGCCCCCTTTCCCCTTCATATAAAACCTCGTATTGTACTTTTGTTTGTGGAAATTTGATTGTGCTCGTTGATGGTTGCGATGTAATGTACGTAAACATTCATTTAAACAATCACGCTCATACCGCAGCTTGTTGGCCACGCACAACGGAGTGTTTTACGTAATACGATTGGGCAATTTAAATGAATCGAATGTAGCTTCCTGCGTTCAACAGGAGAGAAAAAGGCTTTGGAGCTCACTCAGGTGATCAGTGCACAATCAGGCGCCTTCAGCATTCTCCATTGACCCTGCCTCTCAAATGTCAGCTTCCTACGTTCAACAGGAGAGGAAATGGCCTTGGAGCTCACTCAGCTGATCAGTGCACAATCAGGCGCCTTCAGCATTCTCCATTGACCCTGCCTCTCAAATGTCAGCTTCCTACGTTCAACAGGAGAGGAAATGGCCTTGGAGCTCACTCAGCTGATCAGTGACCACTCAGGCGCCTTCAGCATTCTCCATTGACCCTGCCTCCGTAACGCTTTAAAGGGATCTGTTGGATGAAGATACCTATTTTCCTCTCACGATCATGTTGACATCTCATTTGTTGCTCACATCATACTCGTATGTTAGTAAACATGCGCATAATTCAGCTTTCCGTACAGGTGCATTCATATTAGGGACCGTGTACCATGATTAATAAATTGAGAGCTTTCCAATGAGTGGTGAACGATTTTTGTGGGGTGGAAAATGAGGAAGTTAGTTTTCCCTAGGAACGATTGGTTGTACGTGAAAATCATCAGAAAATTTCCGCGTGACGCTCCCCTCGTGACGCTCCCCTCGTTACAATGCCCGCGTGACGATTTTTCATTTATGTGCCATAGTAAAGATATAAAATGTCAATAAACATTGTTCCTTCTAGTCATGATATTATCATTGTAAATAGTAGAAATAGGTGTACATTTGTAAATAGTTCACCAATTTTAGGTTAAGACTTACATCCTGTTCTGTGGTTTTTTTAAATTAAAACCACCATTTTTCCCACGTCAACATTATTATGCATTATTATTACCTAACTCTTGAAATTATTTATACAATGAACCCAAGATATACCAAATAAGGCCATCGGCCGGGGTTGATGTAACTACTTACCTTCCTAATCCAGTACCTGTACTGTACATAATTTCTTTCAATAAACGTTCTGTATTCTGTATTCAGCTGGGCCCTGAACCGGTTGCAGGGGCCGTGAGTTCGGGACTCGCCTCGGGAGCATATTTTCGTGCGAGTCGGTCGCAGTTCCCCCTCGTCACAACCCAGGGTGGTGAGGCCAATGGGAAGCCATGAGCGGAATCATCAGAACAAATTTTGATCTTCCCTTAGGAAGACAGCTGATGACGTCCGCGACGCCAGGAATGGCAGTCGGACGAAAATCCAACCTGAAATAGTTGTTCACTTACTTTACTACTTACGTTAAGGGCGCACCATCAGCTAGGGATCAATTCTGCAACTTATTTCCAACAAAAAATGTCTCTTAACAATTTTTTTTAGAGGCTTCGTTTTTGAGTTATTTCACTTTTAAGATTTTTTCGTGTTTTCGACTTTGTTCACTAAAACTGTCATAGCCCGTTAATGGATGAAATAAATTCAAATTTGATTATACCATTGGAAAGAGCATTAAATTACCTGTCACAATATTGCAAGTTCAATTTTTTGTAAAGAGGTTTAAATGTAAAAAATAAGCTCAAAGACAAAAATGTGTAAAACATTGAAAATGTTCAGTTTTTTCGATCGTTCGCTAGCCCAACTGAATGTAGGGTTTTTTTTCCTGCAGTAGTCCTAAAAGTTGGTCCAAATGCTCACCTTTCCAATGGTGTATTCAGATTTTTTTTAAATGCTTTTATTCGTCGAAAAATTCGTGTTTCTGAGAGAAAAAGCGTGAAATTTTTATCGAATTCGTGGGTTCAGCACGACGTAGTGACTGTTTAATCACTTGCGGGTGAATGAAGTTTGATGCGGCTTTCCAAGTGATTTTTCTCAGTGAATCGAATAGTGCCACTCACGAAGCTGCGTATATCACAAGGCTGTGGCAAGGATTTTACGTTTGCGCATGCGCAGCGGCTTGAGTTATCAGGGGGTAATGATTTTCACAGGAGATCCTCTACACTATGTTTCGGCTCACACCGTCACCTTCCTCAGCCCAAAATATGTAAAACATTAAATGAGTTTAAAAATATAACTATAACTTTAACTATGCATATAAAATAATACATATAACTTAACTTTAGATTGCAAGATGGTTTCCTCAAAAAATGAGTACCTCTTACCTATAACTAAAATTATTTTTTTATAAATTGGCACACATATTTATTTATGTATATGATTGCCATACGGATGACATAGAATTTATCTTCATATTGGACTGGGGCTCATCTTGAGTCATCCAATTTCAGTTATACAGCTAAAAGGCTATTCGGTTAATTTTGTGTGTCATGTTAATGTTTTATAAAACTAATAGGTATTAGTATTATAACAGATATTTAACATACATCTGTCTAATAACAGATACATCAGTTTAATAACAGATAAATCTGTTATTAATAAATATCTAATTAAATAAAACCCCAACCGTATATTATGTAAGTATGCACGTCGGCGGTGCAACTCGGCGCCCTTCTATTCATTTTTTATTATCAGGAGTTCAAGCAGAGTGATTTTCTCTATGATATAAACGTTATTTGTGCAACCAAAGAGTAATGACCCAAACGCCTCTCTACCATCTTCATTTGTTAGCCATTATGTTGATATTTTCCATTGAGCCATTATGTTGAACTGTATAGATATTCGATATTTAGAAATATCGGATCCCAAGTATCGATATCCAAAAATATCGGATAGTACAATATCGATATTAAAATATCAAGTATCGGTCCGGATTTTGAAATATCGAGTATCGATACCCATCCCTACTCGTCTCCCAGAGACAGCTCATTCATGACACTGATCCCAACATCTCCATTCAGTTCATCCTGATTTCCAAAAGCGACGTAATATCGATAACGTAACTGCCACGACATTAAATACTCAAAATTCGGAAGGATCGTGTTCTGACATAGTACGTATCTTTGTAATTTGGATGCGGCCTGAACTCGATTGTTCGACAACCAACCTTTGAATCTCACAGAAGAGGATCCGCCTCCTTTATTAAATTACGCTTTCAAATCGGTGTGTTACTGAAGGAACCACTCGGTTGGAGGGTTTACGTTCGTCGGAGGACCTCTTGAATTAAGTGCTATGCATCTGGTCCTTTGATACGAGCTTAGCCGTTTCTATAGCACCATTGTCTTTTCAGGAGGGGAGAAACACAACGATCCCGGAAGCTCCGGAATTCCCACGCCTTTTGATGTCAGGTTCGGTACTCGTCAGCGAGATACCAAGTGTTCGGGAATCTCCCAATAGAGCAAAAATAACGTAATTACCATTAAGTTGGAAGTAAAGTGATTCCTGTCTCCTCTAACCTTGGCATATAAAACAACGTTATGTAGGATGAAAAGATTTATCTGATTTCTATTGTCTCAAATTGGGAACATCGACATTTCATAGAAACGGAAGGAAAAAAATAGAATCTTGTGCACGAAAAACACAAGGGATTTCACTAACATTTCACCTCATATTTAACTATACTTGCGGAATAGCTGGTTCCCAGGAGCTGGCCAGAGAAAGAAAAAAATCAATCATTTCGGTCGCTCCTGAGCTTTTAAACGAAGCAACTGTGCAACAAAAACGCGTTCAAAAACGTTTTACAAATAAATCAATAAAGTTTTTAATATGCTTAAACGCTTATGGTTATGCTATTCTATTAGTGGAGATTTCAAGAAACGCCATGAAATTTCTCCCTTTGAGGGAAAAACAATAGATCATGGATATGTCTATTGTTTCGATGAATGAAAAAGGTTCCTTTACCACCAGTCAAAAGACAAATCCGTGTAAAAACGTTAAAATGCCTTTTTATTAATTTTACAGATGGTAAAATGGGGAAAAACTATAATAATACCCCTAAAATCAGTCTTTAATATTCCAAGCGTAAAATTTCAACTAAAGTGAACAAAAGTCGCTCATTTTCCCAGATTTAGTTAGTTTGTTCTTTGTCGAGACGGATATAATATTTGAAATGATATCCATATATTTCCTCCACCTATTGCCTAGTCAAAATAAAAACTAAACGCTTGCTTACGAGTCTGCTACACATTGGGACATTTTACGTCTTTACTTTTTTCCTTTACCTTCGCCACCTACCTATAATAATAGGTATGCTTTCTCAATAATATATATTGTTTGTTGACGTGTAACAAACTCTTACCACGAATGTTGTTTACTGTTGTTTTAACTCAGTGGTATATCTCAGTTTCTTCCATAGTAGGCGCATTGGTCGGAAAAATTGTTTATTGTTATTTTTAATATTAACTAAACCTCATTCTGAGAATTTTGACACCAACTGCAGCCTTCTAGCGTGAGAAGACCTTTTTCTATGATTTTTCAAAGTTTCGAATGTTTATGACGTCACAGTGGGCTGGGAGGTCCCGACCAGGCGGGAGGGGCGCGTGACGTCATAAACATTCGAAACTTTGAGAAATCATAGAAAAAGATCTATACTCATCCATAAAGAGAATGGCTGGTGTCAAAATTCTCAGAATGAGGTCTACTTCAGATTAAAAATTTTTAAAAATCAGGCGCACGCCCCATTACAGCGGTTTTGGCAGTGTATATAATTTATGCATAAATGTGGGGCTTTCTCATCAATGGTGAACGATTTTTTTACGAAGACGAATGACGAATTTAAAGTTCCCTTGCAATGACTCGGTTGTAAGTTGAAATCATCAGAAAACCCTAGTTAACGCTTTTTGTTAACGCTTTTTTCGATTAAGTGCCAAAGTAACGACATAGAAGGTCAAAATCGTAGTTAGTTGGGAGGAGTCACAACGCAACATATCGCAGTTTTGTGACAAAAGGGTAACAATTAAAAATTAATATCATCATATACAAAGGCGTAGTAAAAATCTGAAAACCTATCACTGCCCAATAACCAAGGGGGTGTCCAACGACTGGGGGTTTTACCGTAGTTAGGAAGTAGAACAATTTCTTTACAGACTATAATCTTGGTTGGAAAAAGTTTGAAAGTTCGAAATAAACTCAGTACTAAATTTAAAACTTTAAATTAATTATACTTTTCCGAGAAAAAAATTTGAATTAATGAATAAGTAACTCTTTCAAAAATTTGATTGAGACTTAAAAAATTGAAAAAACTTTCACAAATTTTGTTTCAAAAAATGTCTGAAACTTCTAAACAAACTTTGAAAATGAGAATTGGGTGTTACTTCCCTTGGCCGAAGTTACCCTGCAAAAGTGAGATATTATGCTATCAGGAGCTCAGATCAAACACACAAAATCACGAAAGAACGAAACTTGCAGGAACTCATCCAGACAGTTGGTAAAAAAAAATCCCTACCACCAGCAAGTTTTGAAAGTTACTTGGAATTGTTGTGCATGCAATAGTTTGTTTCCAGTGGATGTAAAAGAACGAAAAAAACAATAATTTTCCTAACATTTCTTGTAGAACACTCTCGTTTGATACCGAAACAAAACAGCAGGAGGTTCCTTGATAATCTGAAAATCCGAAACCACCCAGGTTAGTAGTTAAAAATATCTCCAACAGAGTAGGTGGCTCAGAAAATATGGAATGGCCGAAGTTAGACGGTTCTACAGCAGCAAACGTATGAGAGGATGGATTAAATGAACTGATATTGAAGCAAGGAGAGTCTTTTGGGAATGGGCAGACCAGAATTCAGCAGTAGAACGTGTATTATCCCTTATCAAACAGCCTATCGCGTCCCTCGACAATCGCGTCAGTCAGACAAGTCACGGACGCTTTCCTTTGTGGCATGCGAGGTGTCCTGCGAGATTTAAATATGATCGAAGTCAGTAATGAAGTAGCCAACTCGAAACCATTCTTCCCGACGCTTGACAATGGCATAAATATTATTCAGCGGCGTGCGGTCTGTAGGGCGGCGAGAACTAATGAAACAGCCCACACGTTCTGTCCTTCTTGTGTCAATCAAGACGTGTCCATGCGACCTCGCCACTTTGAATAACAGCTTTATTACGAGCGGGAACAAGTATAAAAGGGTTCGATATCTGTTAACAAGGCCAGAAAAATGTCTCAAATAACGACACTCATCAGAGTGAAAAGTCAGGTTGACGAGTGTGTGAAGGTCGAGGGGTAGATCTATCCTGCCTGGTTCAGGATTCGTGTTATTTGGCTCGGCCTCGCTAGTTTTCAGAAGTGAGAATCGAAAGGTAAATGATAGTAATTGAACCTCTCGCTTTTTGAGCTGAATTCTCTCTGTTGTAGAGGCCGTTCGGGAGCCACCAGGGTTAACTCCTTTTCAACAAACATTGTCTGTCAGCGATCGTCTCGTTGAGATAAATTGCAGGACACGTAATCTCTAATCAATCACGAAAGCTTGATGCAGCCTTTGCCTTCTTTGTACAGTGAATACCTCCTGTATTTTTGACAATGTACAATGCTCCAACTGGGTTCACAACGCACGACCACTTTACGAGGTCCCGTCATAACTTGTGTCCACCTAAGGCCAGGTTGAATTCGTCTATGACCTCCAACCCTCATCAAATGGGTTGCCGTTTCTTCAATTCCTTGGATGATATAACAAAGAAACTACCCTATAAATCGTTACCCTATAAAGATTAAGGTCAGAAGAATACTCGTTCAACTGGAACTCTATGACCCTGCAGAGTTTTTTACAATGCTATCCAAGAACCGTCAGACTTAAATTTATGTAATTATTTGATATTTTGTTATTGTTTTATGTATGTTTTCGACTTTTGTATTGCCTGATAAGGCCAGTTACACATAAAAACATTTTTAATTTTCTTTTTTTTTTTTTGCTTTTCCACCACTGAAAATGGTAAAGTTTTATCTAAGCGCAGGAGTCAATTGCCATGTTGGGTCGGCAGTTGAATCAGTATTGTTCTGGGGATGAAGTTAATTAATGAAGATAATCAAATTGACGATGTATTCTACCCCCTAGAAACTATAAGTACCGTTTGAATATCTATTCCTTGATGGACGTCAATCCGAGGATATTATTGACAAGGGATGATCAATAATGTATACGAATTGATTAAGGAAAATATATATTTCTCGGGATCTAAACCCGCGACTGAGGGAACCTGGATAACCTACCATAATATGTGCATATATAACCTACCATATTATGTGCACAAGCTGGCTACTAAACCACGCCTCTTGGAATTGCTTCATCAACACAGAACAAAGAAGAACAAGCGGGCTGCATGGAAGAAAGAATGTAGAATACCTCCATAGTAGGCGTCGAGGGCTAATGACATCTGAGAGGCGGGGGAAAAGGATTGGAGGGTACGCGTATGTTTGTTCTGTTTTGTAGCTTGCTTGTGAATAAAGCAATTTTGTCGAGTTTACAAGTGGTTTTATGCTCGTTTAACTTATTAGAAGTCTCATTTCTACATATTGATATATTATCCTATACGCAATGAGGCTTCTATGTATCGAGGGGAAGAAGTATAAATAGATTGGTATCAAATGGATCATCTGATTTAAACCAGGAGTGTAATAGATTGCACCTTTTGCTTCCGAGTCTACCAAGGTAGCGGAAGCATTGTTTTCACTTTTCAAGGATGAAGAAAAAAGTTATCCAAAATCAAAATTTCCACTCGCGTTTTATGTTTCAGACCTTCCTGAACAATTTTGGTTCCGTGTCTGTCTGTCTGTCCGTCTGTGTGTCTGTGTATCTGTCATGAAACCCTTGTAACGCGCATAACTATACATACGAAGTTATTGTCCGATTTCTATGAAATATTCAGGGATTGTGCGGGTTGGTGTATAGACGGCCCCCTATTAAAATCATCATCCCCGGACTGATAGAAGCGACTGCGCATGCGCAAACGTGAATTTCCTTGTAACGGCCATAATTCTACATTTTCCATCCGATTTTAATGAAATTTTCAGGGATGTTACAGATTAGTGTTTAGACGGTCCCCTATGAAAATCACCACCTTCGTACTGATAGCAGCCACTGCGCATGCGCAAACGTGAATTTCCTTGTAACGGCCATAACTTATACATTTTCAATCCGATTTCAATGAAATTTTCAGGAATGTTACAGATTAACTTGTTTTGATGTTTTGAGATTAATTACTATGCATCGGATCATCTATACAATCGGGTTATGGATACGAGTAAGCTATGTGCCACACCCACTTGGCAGACGTTTTTACCTTTATTCCTTAGGTTTTTGGTTTATTATTTTCAATAGTTTCAGTTATTTAAATAGTGACATAAGGTCAAAATCACGAAAAAATACTTTAACATAAAAATAACTCGGAAAAGAAGTCTCTAAAAAAATTGCTATGAAAAATTTGTTGTTGCAAATTAGTTGCAGAATTGACTCCTTGAAGGAATGAGACCTGTTTGATAGACACCCTGTATAGAAAAATAATAAATCTTTGTGTAATTATTCGCGGCGTTTCGGAAAGTGAGGAAGCAAAATGGCTGAATAGAATTCCGAGAAATCATTTTGGAGTGAATTTATTTTTGATAACAAGTCCGCTACAGTGAGAGGAATGTGATCGAGATGAAAACTGAGAAGCGACACCTGTTACCGGTAAGGCGGTGGCGACTCAGCATCGAACTACTATGGCAGACAACTACTATGGCAGGACGCTCCCTGCAGCAGGTGTGGCAGCGCCCCGGCCTTAACCTTGCCGTGCCCACGCGCCTCTTTCATGGCCGCGGCTATCGGGAGATGGAACTAGTCCGGGCGGAGGTGCTAAACAATAATTGGCGCAAAGAATAATTGGTCGAAGGGAAACGCTCTTCTAATTGGTTCACTGTGGAGTCACGCTAGAGAATTTAGTTCCTCCGAGCTGTTAACTAGGCAATAAAAACACCGCAATCATCTAAACTATCGAGTTTTGCAACCGTTTGTACACATCTGTTTTGAATAAACTGTATAATATCACAATCAGTAGGTTTGCTTCCTTACTATCGGAGATACGCAGCGTGTCCAAACTTCAATCTCAAGATTTTGCGTGTTTTTGACGTGTTGTCATTAAAACTGCTACAACTCCCTTTCATTGTGCCAAGAAACTCAAATTTGAGAATATCGTTGGAAAGAGCGTAAAGTTTCCAAGTTACCTGGTGCAGAACCAAGATCTTTAAGAAATAAAACATTTTTTTAACCCTTGAAGATCTCACGTCACAGTGGGTTCGAAATGACCCCAATACCCAAAAGTCATATAATTTCCTCTAGAACCTCTATACAATGGGGCGTGCGCCTGATTTTTTTTTTTTTTTTTTTTAATTTTTAATCTGAAGTAGACCTCATTCTGAGAATTTTGACACCAGCCATTCTCTTTTTGGATGAGTAGATCTTTTTCTACGATTTTTCAAAATTTCGAATGTTTATGACGTCACGCGCCCTTCCCGCCTGGGCTAGGATATCTAAAAATATGGCAATTACTTTTTGACCTAGATCCAACTTGGTGGATATTTCTGCTGTAATCTCAGCAACTGCATTCTGGGTACTTTTCCCACTCTGGAATCCAAATTGGTTTTTTGAGATTATCTTATTCATCTACCTCCATCTAACCAGCTTCCTCTTTACTATTTTCTCTTCGCAGTGCTACAGGTTTGTGTCATATTTCTATTTACTACAGTCGGTGCAACCTGAACGGATTCTATCCAGCAATCTCTGCCAACTTTTTCTCGATGTAGATCAAGAAGATTATTTCGAGGTTGGATCGCTTCAATCAATTATATTAGGTGATAATGCGAAGCCGTCAGCGAGCTATTGATCTCATTAAGGTCCGTGCCGAAGCCATATTCCCCTTCCATGCACAGTAGAGGCCACATTACCAGACCACTCACCTTCAACCCGCATCCACGTGTTGTTACCTGCTAATGAATAAAACGCTTAACCTACTCAATCATCTACATATGCGCCTGTTCTCCGCAGCATCTCAGATGCCATCGAGATAGCCACGGGTCGTTAGCTCCAACACTTCTCCTATCCTTCTATCCATCAGACCCGAAATAGCCTCTCCCGCTTAACGATAATAATTAGAAACTAAAAGCTCCTCTTCCCCCTTTGCTGAGATCCAACTCCTGTGAGGTGAGTCTCTCAAATCAAGAGGGAGATTAGTTGGATTCGTAAAATTACGACAGTTGGATGAAATGACAGTTAAAAATGTTCAAATTTACCTCTTGTATCGATTCTGCAAATCAGTTATATCGTAAATCCACATACTGAGCAGTCATGAAAAGAATATTTTAATGGTCTTAATGATGGTAGTGAAGGATGGAGTGGTTCAATTTGCTTCCTCTCACATCCCACGAATTCCATCCAAAACCAGAAGGTTTGTATGGTTGCGCAAATAAATGTTAATTACCTAAAATTCCGATTTCTCACGATTTTCGACAAACTTGAACTATTTTACAATCCATTATTCTGTATTTGAATGGGTAATATAATGACATTTTTACATGGTAATGTTGAAAAAACGCTGCAAATTATTACACAATGGTTTATTATTTTTTATTTTTCTATATAGATCACTCGTCTGTAAAGCCACCAACCATCCAACATGAAGAAAAACATCGATCGCATTTCGGTCAGCTAACATTTGAACGGAGATTAGGCCTCTTTTGCGATTCACACTCGTGTTTCTGATTTATCGTACGTCCAAACTTAAAATTCTCGTAGTGAGCGAACGGTTTGTCCTACAGAGCTCCGGGTGGTCTCAAAAAATTCTAAAAATTCTATAGAATCCTAAATTGAAGGAAAAACAATACGTTTATGTCGAAATTTTTTGAGTTAGGGCGTTTTCAAAATTTCAAAATTGATTTTGGAACCCTTAAAAGTGACCTACATCAACCAAAATCATCGGGGCACAACTAGACCCCAAATCGAGCCTACATACCAAATTTCATCAAAATCGGTCGATGCTAAGTGGCAAAAGTGCCGCGAACGGCGGACGGCCAAAATTTTATTCGATTTTTGGAATCTACGTACCTTGAAACGTATACCATCAAATTTTGAGGGGTGTTAAAAAAATTTTTTCTTGGTCGATTCCTAAGGTTCATTATTGAAAATAACAAACCAATATGATTTTATTTGTTAAATGATTAAAACCAAGCAAACAAAAGACTTTTTGAAGCTTGGAGCATATTTTGGGACTGGCTCCTGCGTGATTATTGATTTCAAGAAAAGTCATATATGCTACATATTAGGGAACTGAATCTCAATCGTGTTGTTTTAAAACTCAGAAAACTATTAACATGTCCGTAAAGATCTTGTTTAATACTGAAAAAATTTGTCTGTTCTTCATGAATCAATGTTTTTCACACCAACTAATTCTAAAACGCCATAATTTTGTTTATGTGAGAAAGTTATACTACCCACCCAACATGAAAGACTTTCCTCGACCTCCTCCGGTAGCGAGGGAGTAAAATGACCCTCTGTAAAACATTGCCATGATGTGGTGCAGCTTGTTCCTTGAAATGTTGATGGGGGACCTACTTTGAGCACAAAAAGGTGAATATTGGCGGTGAATTGACCTCACGATTCACCCGAGTTCGGAAAGAGAAATTACAAGGTAGGCCCGTTGTCTGCGGTATAGTTTATTTTCGTTGCAGAGCAGGTCTGAGCGGGACCTTTAGGCTTGAAGGGTTATAATATTAATCTTTCAGGTTCGGACGCTAAAAGCGGATGTTACTTCAGATGGTCGTGGGTCCTTTTCGGAAACCCTCCGCGATGAGAGGTTCCACATTTAATTTCTTTTCTATGGGGGCGGATTATTAGACGGAGCACGATCGGTAGCAAAGCCCGGTTTTCAAAGAGCGGAATCGGTAGGAGAAGGCATCTTGCTCTACCTATTACAGGTGGTCACGTATTGAATTATACAACAAAGATTTCTTGAGGGGTCTCCCGGACTCCACCTACTCTTCAGATGTGGATGACCGGCGGGAGCAGCCCCTGGCTCATGATGGAGATGAAGGTGCTGGTTCTGTTCGTGAACGAGGGAAGTTAAATCGTTACTTTCTCATTAACAGATGGAGCATTGGAGGTATCTCCTTACTATGCACCATCTATCAAGTAAAAGCTTCATGATACATAATCAGGGTGTCCAGCGATTCCCCGAGAAGAATTCCCTGAGATTTCCAGTATCGATTTTCGATTTTTTCCAGGGTTCTTAATCATTTAAAGTATAGAAAATGTGATAATAATTTCTCAAAATTCAGGTTTTTAAGGACTATTTTAAAATTAACAAGCATTAGAAATATAGTAGCTTATCTCTAAACCTCAATTTGTTAAAACCTATCAGTCCGAGATGATGATTTTCATCTACACTCAAATACGCACAATCTCTTATAATTTCAACGAAATTGGATGGAAACTGAAGAAGTTACTATCATTCAGGGGGTGATTATTTTCATAGGGGACCATCTGCAACTCTCTTCGCTCAATTCTTCAATATTTAACCGAAATCAAAGAATAACTTCGAATAGCCCGAACAGAAATTGCCTCATTTCTACCTCCAATTCTTGAAAAAAGTCGAGAATGAACGAAGAAAACACCGAAACTTGTTGGTTTACCCGAGAGAAATTACCACTTCAAAGGCTCATTTCTACCTCCAATTCTTGAAAAAAGTCGAGAATGAACGTTAAAAACACTGAAACTTGTTGGTTTACCAGAGAGAAATGACCACTTCAAATTATCATTTCCACCTCCAATTCTTGAAAAAAGTCGAAAATGAACGTTGAAAACACCGAAACTTGTTGGTTCACCCTAGAGAAATGACCAATTCAAAGGCATCGCATTTTTGTGAAGAACTGTCCCCCTAAAACTCTGGGAAAGTGTTAACTCAATTTCGATAAAAATGGTCTTTAGTACATTTTGGAATCAAACTCCTCAATTCGATGGCTACAGGACAACTCATGTCAACAACACGCATGTGTTACGAAAAAAATGGCGTTTTGAGGTGTTGAATTTTCTAGAATTCACAATTTCAAGTAAAATAATATGCTACCATATTATGGTGAGCTCGGTTATTTTGTTGGTAGTAATGGAAATGCGTTGTTCATCGGTTGAACAACAAGCGTTGTGAATTTCCTAAGGACAACTGGTGTTATCAAATGTTTTTTTTTCTCCCCTGAAAACCAGCCAAATTTTCATAACACATTGTCCTGTAGCCAGCGAATTAAGAGTTGAAGAATTGATAGGATTTCTCAATACTCTTTGGGTAGCAATCTCTCAGAATGTACCTACTCTTAGGATCCTTTTTCCTGCACGTGCACTCATGCGATCCCTTTCCAGTCCTTTTTGGATTGACGTAAAGTTCATTCATCTTCGCCTCCTGTCAGCGTAAGATCAGCCAATGGTCGTATGCGATTCGTTTCCGTCGAATTCTAAACTCGCCCTCATTTTCCCTTTGGTTTCGCTCACCCCAGTGCGTTGAATCATTGTGGGAAAACGGGTGTCCGTCACCTTTTCTGACGTGCCCTCGACTTCTTCTCTTCTTCAAAAATGAAACGGATAACTCCTCAACAGCTTGCTATTACTGATTAGTGCCAGGAAACTCTTCGGGAAACACTCTGAAGTTGGAGGCGGCGTTTTCTCCATTCTCGGTGGACGGTCTCGGCCTTTCGCCCCTCGGCAAAATGGCTGCACTTGAAACCTTTTCTTCGGCGAGTTTCCCCTCGAATATTCCTCACTAAAGAAGCTCTTCGGTCAGTTTTTGCAGACAACCGCTTCAACTTGCTCTATTCCGCCCCCCCCCCCCCCCCCCCCCCCGGATCTACCAGAGGTAGCGAAAACGTGTTTGTAGAGGTAGAACTTGAAAAAGGTAAATGGAAATATTGATTTTGATGGTTGAGTACTAGATAGTTCTCATAATTCTCAGCCTTGTCAGCTCAATATCAACCTAAAGATCATGAAATAGCGAATCTCCGCTGCCCCAGACTTTCCTCAAGAGCATCTTTCAGATTTGGCTCAAACTTGAAGGAATTTGTTTGAGCTCGCCTTCGGAATCTGTTAATTGTTTTGTTCTAGTGATATTGTCAATAACTTTGAAATAATTATTTACATGTTGGTCGTTGAAAACCAAGAAAAACTACATTCAGTTTTTTAGCATGGAACATGCTTTAGAAATCACCTAACTGGGCAAAAAGTGACGAAACTGCGGAACGAAAGTAGCGCGGGATTTTGTAATTATGTTAACTTACAACCGACCGGTTTCTAGGGAAATGTTTCGCCGTTAGTTTTCATCCCACGAAAATCGTTAGCCACTCGTTGAAAAGCCCTCAATTTATGAGTAAATGATATACTGCCAAAACAGCTGTAAATATGGACAAAGCAGAGATATACCTCTGATTTAAAAGAACTGTAAACAACATTCACGGTAAAAACAAACATCGATTAAGTGGATTATATTGATTTTGTATGTTGGCTTGGTTTTTACGAATGTAATCAAATTTTTTCATTTGTAAATGTAATCAAATCAAAAGATTTGAAACCTATACTCTTGCCTTTATTTGAAGAGCTCTGGGATTTTTGAAGGCCCCGAAGGTTCGGCATCGCTGCAAGAATCCGAGCCCCAGCAGAAGGTCGAGGTATACCTGCGCGACCCCTCCGCCCGTGAATCCCCCCCCAACCCCCCAACAGTTTACCCTCTTCTGCAAATGCACACTTGATTCACAAATTATTTCGATCATCCCATCACCAAAATCGGGATCAGCGAGAAAAATTGAACATATCGAGTATAAACTCGAGGCAGGTACGATTAAAACTCAGCAGCCCTCTCCCGGCCAATCCACCCAAACGAATTACGCCCTCTTCGCCGAATTACAGGAAATTTGGACTCATTTTCATCAGAATAATTAGTACGTTACGAATTTAAATTACAAAAAATGTTCACCGAATGATAAATAATTAAATTGTATGTTGATAGAAGAGGAAGAAGGAAGAGGGATGATGGGTTTTGACCGCGAAGGGTTGTGAGTTGAGACCCCAAAGTGAGCACCTTGCAACGTTGCCACCTCTTGGCAGGGAAGGGGTTTTGGAACCCGCGGTCCAGAGCTCTTTAAATAAAGGCAAGAGTATAGGCGAGATTTTGTTATGAACGCGGGCTTTTAGTTTTGATGTGTTCTTCGACGCTTTAGATATTTTCGATTTCTTAATAATTTATTTATTCATAAAGCCAAAACTAGACAACAACTTGGAACGGAAGCAGCGCGGGATCAACCTGCAATGTTCGGTAGCTACTGGAATTTATATTAGCTATAAAAAATCTGATCATATGTAATGACGAGCAATTTAGCCCATAAAGAGCTAAATTAAAACAACAGACAACAAATTCCTAGTATGTAAAAGGAAACAACAAACAAAACAAGGCTAAAGCATGTTCCATGTTTTCTTAATTTTAGCCGAAGGCTCTAAGCTGTAACCATCCGGGGGTCCAGGGGGCAGTTTTTATAGCTTTTCTTCAAAAATTTGACGAAATTAAATTTCAGTTACCCCATAAGAAATTCTAAAATGCAAATTGAGAACAAAATTTTTAAAAAATGTTCAACCGCGGCATATTTATCTATCAACCATTAACAATAATTTATTAATGACGCTCAATGAATAGGTAAGTCATTCCAGAGATTCAGCTGTGTATCGATGCTTGGTTTAGCACGTTGCCGATCCTTCTAGGGCAGAAAGTAATGTAATCCTTTGTCTAGACTGGTATAAAATGGAATGTTAAAATTTTTTTGAACCTGAAGTTCTATAAAAGAAGCATTCTTACTGATTAAATTTATTAATAGGAAGCCTTGTAAACAGAATTTATCATCAAAATTATAAAAAAACGTCTGCCAAGTGGGTGTGGCAGATAGCTTCCTCGTATCCATAACCCGATTATATAGATGATCCGATGCATAGTAGTTAATCTGAAAACACCAATCTCTAAGTACCTTTCACTACCCTCATAGGGGACCACCTACACGCTAATCTGGACAATCCTAGAAAATTTCATCAAATTTGGATGAAAAATTTAAATGTTATGGCTATTACAAGGATTTTACGTATGCGCATGCGCAGCGGCTACTATCAGTCCGGGGGTCCTGTGGTATCTTCATTAGGGACCATCTACAACCTAATCCGCACAATCCCTGAAAATTTCATCGAAATCGGCTAGAAAGTGTGGAAGTTATGGCCGTTACAATGAAATTCTTGTTTGCGCATGCGCAGTGGCCACTATATATCCGAAGGTAATGATTTTCATAGGAGACCATCTAAATACTAATCTGTAAGATCCCTGAAAATTTCATTGAAATTGGATGGAAAATGTAGAAGTTATGGCCGTTACAAGGAATTCACGTTTGCGCATGCGCAGTCGCTTATATCAGTCCGAGGATGATGATTTGAAGGGGAACGTCTACACACCAACCCGCTCAATTCCTGAAAATTTCATAGAAATCGGACAATAACTTCGTATAGTTATGCGCGTTACAAGGAATTCATGACAGACAGACAGACACACAGACACGGAACCAAAATTGTTCAGAAAGGTCTAAAACGCAAAATGCGAGTGAAAATTTTGATTTTGGAGAACTTTTTTTTTCGTCCTTGAAAAGTGAAAACAAAGCTTCCGCTACCTTGGTAGACTCGGAAGCAATAAGTGATCTTAAAATAATTATTTTCAATTTTTCCCGAATCAGACAACTTACTTATGATGTGTTTGGATTTAGTTTCAAACGGAAAACAGCTCACTCACCTGGAACAGAGAGATAATGTCACTTAGGCATCTTGAGAATTTTGACACTTATAATAATAATAATAATAATAATATTACCAATTTGTGTGATAATAGTGTAATTTTTTAATATAGTAACTTATTGGATCCCTGCGAATAACAAGACAAATTCACCAAGTAATTCTACGAAAATGTTCAGATCGGAATAGCCACCTACTACAAACATAGTGAATTAAATCTCAAAACGCTTCAAATTATTACACAAAGGTTTATTATTTTTCTGCTAAGATCATCCATCTGAGAAGAACATGGCTTATTCTGATTCTACTAAGAATTAGGGGTTGGCGGTGGGAGGGGGATGAGGGTCCTCTTGTAGGGATAGTTTCACATGGGTGATTCTGATAAATTTCACAATAACTGCTCATTTAACGATATCTGATCATCTGAGGAAATTCATTCGTACCTGAAAACCGAACACTACCATAAATTGATTAAGGAATCTATAAAACATTAAATACTTATGGTTTTTTTCAAAATTTAAAAAAAATTTATTTCGAACAACTTAGAAGGGGAAAAAAACAGGAGCAGCGTGAAAGAGGATTAAGAAAGAGAGAGCTGATGGAGAATATTTTCGAAGAAAAGATGATGAATATTTATCGTACTTATCGAAGGGTTGGGGACTGCAGTGTCAAAAAATTCTTTGAAATTTTCGTCATTTTACGAGTTTAATGTACGAGTCTCGTACATTAAAGGAAAACATTAGTAACTAGTATGCTGACAGTTTTATAGCTAGGGCTTTTTGACATTTTCAACCACCTCGGACAATAGCCAAACCTTCGGGACACAACTGGACCTCAAATGGCAAATGGAGCCGACATACCAAATTTCATCAAAATCGTTCCATAGGGAACGATGGCGCTGAAGTGACGTGTACGGCGGTCAACTTTGTATTCAATTATTGGATTGTACTCGTACATTACCTTGAAACATAAGCTATCAAATTTTGAGGGAACGTTGAAAATTGTTCGTTGCTCGAATTTGGAGGTTCATTATTGAAAATAATATGCCCAATCCGATTCATTCTTGTTCTGTAACTCAACGATTGGCTTTTGGTTTATTTATTTTATATTTTTATTTTCAACAATGAACGTTAGGAATGGAGCTAGATAAAAAATTTAACCCCCTTTCAAAACGAAAGGTTTATGTTTCAAGGTATTTAAGTACAATCCAAAATCGATTAAAAACGTTCTAATCCGTCCGCCGTTCGCGGCACTTTGCCCAGTTCCCATGGACCGATTTTGATAAAATTTGGTGTAAGGGCTCCATTTATGGCCTGGTTGTGCCCCGATATTTTGGTTATTGTTGATCAATTCCAAGAGGTGAAAAGTGAGAGAAAACATTCAATATAAAGGTAATGTTTTCTATTACTTCAGAATAGAGATGATTTTAAAGAATTTAATGACCCCGCCCCCTCGTTCGCTTCTTATGACGATAATTACTGACGATTTTCCATAAATTTAGGATAGTGTTAGAGTTTAAGAAACGAATAGGACCATCTAGAGCTCTGAACCCGAGGGTCCGTCTACCACACTCCACCCAAAATTCCCTCAGTCAAAGAACCGCATTGCCGTGAGGGTCACTTCAAGATTGATGACAAGAGCTTTTACCTACCTTCTATCACGGTAATGGTACCTTCTGAATAATTGATATTGATTGATTCCTTCAGCGATGATTGGTAGGCACTATTAATGGGAAAGTCAAGTTCTTTGCAGATTGGTCATCAAAACAGAAAAATAATAAACCGCTGTGTAATAATTTGCAACGTTTTAACTCTACGCCACACTCAATCGGCAGACGGTTTTATCAGTGTTTTGATACAATTAATCTCATTTAATCATACATGGTAGAGCATGTAAACATAATAGTACACCTGTTAGAGAAGCTAGAATTCATCAACATTCATCGAACTGTAAATTCTGAACCTTAATTTGTTGACAAGCCCCAATGATGATTTACAATCTGAATATCATGGGAATGCGTTGGCTCTGATAGAAGCGCCATACAGGCAAAAAGGTGCTCAATTTAAATCAGAAGCCCCACAAAAAACTCGACACTGACCGGTCTGCGGTGGTTTTGTAACAATATTTACATTCATTAGTTGTGTATTCGGAGAGAGGTCGTACGGATGGAAAGAGTTACAGGACAGAAATATTCTTTGAGGAAGAGGGGTCTCATAATTTAGAATGTCGGACCTGCTAGCACGAACCTGCTCCCGTGTCGCAACCCTCCCCTCGCCTATTGGATTCGTGAGTTCTGATAGGTATTCTGATGTCAGGTCAGGTCATTCGTTGGACATCCGAACTTTCATCGCCCGTTATTTAAAAGGATAATATTCGTCCTCCATCAGCATTTTTATTCCTTGGTTCGGCTGCAACATTAGCCCGGATGGCAACCCACGTCTTCATTTGATTGCCAATCAAACTTTCCAAACATATTCTACACATCTGTATTTAGATACTGTAAAAATTTGAAAAAGTTAATTTCAAAAACAAACACTACAAAAATCGGATTTCCAAACTCCAGAATTCGCTATATTGAGAGACATTTTCTTTGAAACTATTCACGCCAGTAAAACTATGTTTTGAAATAATGTAAATATAACGCGTAAAAAAATATTGGCAAAATCAGTTTGACAAAAAAAAAAAAAAAAAAATCGGGGGCAAGGGAAAATAAAATACCTAAAGTATAAAAAATCCACCACAACACTTCTAGTGGCGTGAGAGCCTCGAATTTGAAGAGCATTTTAAAATCCATGATCTACGACACCCAACATGCGAATTCGAGTTCAACCCCCCCCCCCCCCCCCTTCAAAACCAATGGCGAAAATACGTCGTAACGTTGAACTTTCATTTATCAGTTTTAGTAGGCAGTCCGTCGATTTTCACATCCGTATTCAAGGTGAAACATATACAAAAAAAATATAAAAATAGGCATGCAGTTTATGGTCCTGGCACCATGGTGGCACCTCTATTAATTCCATGTTGGTACAGAGAATAATTCATGAAAATCCGGAGGTATAATGAGAATTTTCCCTCAATTTTAAAGCTTGAGTACAATAATTGTACTCAAGATTTAAAATTGAGGGAAAATTACTAGTAAGCTCTAGTATTACTAGTAAGCTTACTAATTATTAGTAAGCTATAAAGGTAACGAAATATTGCAATATCGGATATTTTGTGAATATTATCCCCACACTCGCCCCCTCCCCATGCTAATTTTGATACTCTGGTGAAATGAACTCGGATGTTATCTGAGTCGAACAAAAAAAGAAATACTCATATCGGTTGGAAATTGAGACCTGGGAAGAGTTTACAAGATTATGTCCGCAAACGCTCGTTTTTTGACATTAACCCCTCCCCCCCCCCCTTGAAAGGAAAAATTTGAAATTCCAGCGACGTAGTGCACAACTAGATAGTTTTGCGCGTCGAATAAAAAAAGATCCACGAAAATCGGTTGGAAATTGAGGCCTGGGAAAAGTACACAAGATTATGCCCAAAAACGCACGTTTTTTGAGCTTTAACCCCCCTTTCCCACCCTAAAAAAGCAAAATTCGAAATTCTGGCGAGTTTGTGCACAAATAGATAGTTTTTCGCGTCGAACAAAAAGAGAACCAAGAAATTGGTGGAGAACTATGGGCTTGGCAGACGACACAAGATTTTGTCACACATACGCACACACACACAGACATTCTACTAGGGTTTTTTTGCGGATTTGGATTCAGAATGGTCTAAAACGGATTACTGCGTGGTTATTTTTTATTATGTTGAGTGTCGTCCAACTTTACCCCAGATCGATCGCATAAGGACGCCCAAGTCTTACTGTGGGACGTCCTAAAAATGAAAGATTGCCGCAGGAATCATCAAAATCGACCAATAATTGCCAGAGAAAAGTGGGAAAACCTGTATTTCGCTGAAAATGACCCCCTTAATAAATTAATTTATGAAAGAAAAGCCTACAAGAATCCTAGTTGAAAGCACAGGCATAAGGAAAGCACAGGGATAAGCAGCAGGCAGACCAGACCCCAGTTATCACTTATCGCATTCGGAAGGAAAGAAATTTGGAGTTCAGCGCTCCAGCGGCCGTTGTGGGAACTACGTACCAATAGAACAATACTTATACCTAGACTTGCGATTGTATTGCACGTAAATATTTACATCACAGTATTGTATCAGCACTCAGCAGTCAAATCCACCTGACAGCTAGGTTTCGAACTCCAAGATCCGACCCCAGACATTGGGCTGACGGACATGATCGGATACAAAGCTTCTTTTCAGCATTTTCGAGGTCTTTGTTATGAGCAACATTTTAGTGTAACTTGATCCATTTAGAATATTTTTGCGAATTTTATAGATTGACAAAAATTACTCCAAAATCAAAATGTCCTCTTTCATTTCACGTTTCATTCCTTTCAGATAAAGTTTTGGTATGAAATTGTGTCTGGTAGACGGTCCGTGTCCACAAATCTTTGTAATGGTAAAACTATAGAAGTTACGGTCCCATTCCGATGAAATTTTCAGGGATTGTGTGAGACCTAGAGATTGTGTGTATCTAGATGATCCCTCATGAATTTTAACCCCGGATAAACAGCAGCCTCGGGACATGCGCAAACTTAAAACTAATTAATAAACATAATTTTATAGTTTTCATCCAATTTCGATGAAATTTTCAGGGATCTTTTTAATTAAATTTTTGGATCAAAAGGGAAGGCTAGGGAGATTAATACGACATCGACGGTTAAGCCGTAATATGACCTATCAAACTTGTAGCAGGTTTTCAGGAGACTAGGAAAACGGCTAATGAGTTGGAACGATAAAATCAAGTATGATTCTCGATAAGATATGAGTCTCAGCGATCTGAAGTGGAAACTACTAATTCCAGCGTGTCTGCCGGATGAAAATACGTTTGAATTCCAAGCTAACTTAAAACCTCTAAAAATCTCAGGTAATGGTACAGCTTAACCGTCGATATATAATTTTATAATTATGAAAAGTGACAACTTCTCTGGAGTAGAAAGTATGTGAAGTGAATGTAGAGATTCAAGAAACAGAATTCATAGGTGCGAAGCATAACCCGAATTACACTGATCCGGGAAACATACAAATTATTCACGAACCTATCATCAAGCTCATCGAAAAACATGCGTTTTGGAGCCGTACATCATGGCGCGGCGGTCGACATCCAAGGGGCCAATATTTTTGAAAAGGTTGAACCCGCTTCGGCATAAATTCTTACGAGCTTCGTAATTTTCTGACCGGCTACCGGACTTTTAATTGGTCGCCCTTCCATCTAGTTATGCAGATCAAGTTCAGAAATCTATTTAGATCGCGCGATAAGAGAGGCTTTCTGATGGTAATGTGCAAACGCGAGGAGTCGATGTCTCCAAACTACCAGTTTGGGGGAAGGCGATTCCATTTCCCATTCGCCGTGAACAAGTTTCAGAAGAAAGACAGGTTTTTTTTTACTGCAGTAGTTTTTTGTGGCATTTTATCTGAAGATACCCCTATTCTCCATACCTTTACAGTGAATATATTCAGGTATATCAAGACTCATTATTTGCTAATAACAACAAAGCCAAACAGAATTTACATCAACCCCCTTACCTACTCCAAATTTTGTTGAGGATTCGTACACCCCAAGAAACCTCACAATGGTTTCCGGTGCGTTGTGTAAGTATACTCACGTAGGTGCTTGTTGAGAAATGTGCAGAACTTTAAAAATAAAGAACTAGACAATATTGAGTTCGAAATACGGGAAGGAGGAGAAAACTAGAAAGAATCAAATCGAAATTAAGTTAAACGAAATTGTACTTCTATAAAAAAAAAGTTACAAAGGTAGTGGAAGATGCCTACCTATTTTGTAGACAAAAAAAATGAATTAAAGATCCAAATATCCAAATATCTAGGTAGGTATTGAGATCCGACCTGTGTGAAATAGTCCAATTCTTCCCTCTTCAACGATGGTGCTCTGACGCGACGGGTGCAGCGTCCTCCGAGGTCTGCCCCGATCGTGAATGGCCGCTTCCAACGCGACGGTTGCAGCGTTTTCGTGGTTGCTGAACCGTTCCGAAGTAGTTGAGGAATTCGCAGCCGAATGTCACTTATGGCATCAAACTTGATTGACCAGAAAAGTGCGCCACTATAATACGAGTGACCGCACTTAAAACCAGGACAATTCGGTCGCTGATTATAGAGAGTAGAAACGGATATATGGCAATCGAAAGTGATGATCGGTAGGCTGGAGAGAGACTGACTCGTAGGGCAGATAGTCAGATCAGACCTGAAATTACCTGATGACTCGGGTCGGAGTCGATCTGATAAATTGACGCATCGTCGGACGCCTTGGAAGACCGGAGAAAGTTTGAGCTAACTTACGCGCACACACACACACAAGCACAGCACGGTCGACACTGTAATCTAAATAATAAAACTAAAAATAATCATGACCTTGGGAGATAAGCGAACATTTCTGAGTCTTGGACAGCCCAGGACCCGTCACCTACTGGCCTGAACAGTGCTTATATGAAAAAATTCAGCCAAGTGGGTGTGGCACATAGCATCCTCGAATCCATAATCCGATTGTATACATGATCCTATACATAGGTAGTTAATCTCAAAACATCAATCTCGAAGTACATTATACTACCCATGGGGGACTCTACACTTCAACCCGCACAATCTACCAGAGGGAAACCAGAGGGGATGGATATGGAAAGTAACTGATTGATTAGGATTATAAGTTGTTTTTTTTCGTAGGGGGTGAGGAAATCTTTAAGATCCAGGGGTGGAAATTGTATCTCGTAAGATACCCGAGATAACCACTCGCACGGGTTATGCGGGATTCAAACCCACTAAAACGTCACCTCCTTTTCTCACGTTGGATCTCAGCCTGGAACTGTTCAACACATTACTTCAGGCAGAATTATAAGTTGTCGGCTACACGAAGGTGGGTAAGTAGGTAGGCAGTGCGTGTAGAATGCGCCCTTCATCTCTCTCTCCCACTTCCACCTCCTTCATCATCCCTCATCCCTAGGGCTGAGTCCAAGGCGTCCTCCCCATTATATTTGATTTGTTTTTTATTTTTCATCAATTAAAAAAAGGTACGTACATAGTACCTACCTACGTGACCTCAGGGCCTTGTCAATTCAATGTCTACTGTATGGTCAGAATTGCTTCTGTGTGCAATGCCGACAATCGCTTATGTTTGCATGCCCTTGAAAGCGATAACTTTCTCATTAGTCGTTCAATATTGCTGTTCACAATTTTTTTTTTTTTTTTTTTTTTTTTGTTCTCATGAGATTAGTTGAGATGAGTTAAATTGGTGAAGAGTTGAATTGAATTTGTAAGAAGTTGACTTGAATTTTTAAAAAGTTGAATTTAATTTGTAAAATGTTGAATATAATTTGTAAAAGGTTGAATTGAATTTGTAAAAGATTGAATATAATTTGTAAAAGTTGAATTGAATTTGTAAAAGGTTGAAATAAATCTGTGAATGCTATAACATGTCAGAGATGAAAAAAAAATCATAGTTGAATGTTTAGAGAAGATTCTGGGGAGTATCTTGGAATATTCAGAACCTCTAAAAAGTTGAAAATATTTTACAAAATAAGTTTGAAATGCATGGAAGTCCTTTACCGGTCCATTACTGTATGGTTTACCCTACTTACTGGAATATTATATTTTCTTCAACTTCCACGTTGAATGTAACTTCGCTAAATTATGAAAAGATGAGCTGAGAGATAAGTGAAACTTTCCTATTCCGGGGGCTTTCGAGAATAATGTATTCTCGATGTCGTGAAATAACTCGTTGAAAGGACTCAGGTAAATAAAACGAGAGTGACCTTGGGGAATCGAGGAAGAAGTGGGTATAGAAAGCACAACGGCTTTGGGTACCCAAGTTCATTGAAAGTAATTCAGAGTGTTTTGGGTGATTTTCGTTACACATACATATATTATATTTTTATCAAACTTCAGGTAATCACTCTACAATGTTCCAAAACGGTACAAAAAATTTCATGGTCAGAGCTAAAATTTTTGAATCAATAGCAATAGCTTCATTTTTTCCGAAATTCGCTAAAAGGATTTTTTTTAAACTTCCAGTTTCTTATTATTTCATTTGTAATTATGTAAGTTTATACGTTAGTTATCCAGTTAATTATTTCATAAGTCCGTGATTTTAATGATGTTTCCGTTCGCTCGATGAAATTTTGCTCCCAATTAAGCCGATTGACCTTATCTTTATATAAAACTGGAAAAAAGTAAAAGCCAATCTCACAGACATGACAAGTATGTATTCCTTTCGCATTGCATCGTCCCAAGAGTTGTTCAGGGAAAGTAGCAGATCCAGGAACGTGTATCCGGAGCGAACGGTAATTATGATGTAGCTGCCCAGCGCCTCTTGTAAACGCCAGGAATCCTACAGAAATGCGCATCAACGGAGTAATAGGTTGGAAAGTCCTTGTTGGAGCAAATAAAACACAGTATTATCGGCTCGATATTGTCTGTCATTCTTTCGTAACTAGAAAGTTACATATCTTGGAGTACTCATGGTTTTGAGTTGTTGAATGTACATAAGTTACTTTTCCCAGTCTTCCTCTCAGAAGGATAGCATTGAGCAGTATGTATAGGTTATGTTGATGGCTTCAGGTAGATTTGCCTTTGATAGCAACCTTGCCCCTCACTTTACAAGATAATTTTGATATCGCAGGGTGTAAGACTAACTGGTCTGCCATACTGTAAGAGTCAATTCTAGAACTCATTTGCAACAAAAAGTTCCTTGGACTTTTTTTGGAGGCTTTATCTCCTGATTCTGACCTCACGTCATTACTCTTTTAATTTGCTTGTAAATTACAACTTGGGGATACCGTTAAGAGCATTAAATTTCCTATCTGAAGGAAACCTTACCTTTTTTTGAGTTAAGGTTTGAGACATGAAGAAGTCCCCGAAAAAGAAAATATTACCTAATTTGGGAAACATCGATTTTTTTCAATCATTCACAAATTTCTGTTAGAAGCCCAGCTTAAACATGAAAAAATGACTAGACCGTTGACGCAATTTTTACTGTTTTGACATTGAAAAAATATTGGTTCTAGCAGTTTAGTTTGCAATTGAAAAAGTTTGGAAAAAATCCATCCAAAATTTGGAAAAATTTTCTTTTCAGAGGACTTTTTCATGTCTCAAACCTTGACTGAAAAAAGATGAGGCAGCTAACCGATAGGAAATTTAACGCTCATTCCAACTGTACCCTCAAATTATGATGTATACGCAAATTAAGGGATTAAATCACGTAAATCGTCAAAATCACGAAAAAATTTAAAATTGAATTAACTCGGAAATAAAGCCCATACGGAAAAATTTCTAAGAGAAACTTTTTAATGCAAATTAGTTGTAGAATTGACTCCTGCAGCGTGGCAAACCAGTTTGGCTTACACCCTGCATAGGTGATCTACGTTGCCTTAGGAAGCACGATGCGACCGATATCTGCAGGAAGCTTCAAAACACTAGGTATATCTGAAAATTTTTCTTTCTGACCGACAGGACTAATACTTGAAGCATCTCTATCTTCGGTAATGAAGAAGCAATAACTCACAACATGTCGTCTTTATCGGAATTTCAAGTATTCTTCACTTTGAAATCTTATGCAGTTGGTGGAATTTACCCTTTTGACTTCTCAATCTCAATGAAGAACCTTTGAAATCGAGCAAGAAATAACAATTTATTATAACGGCAGTAGAGGCCAATGGAAACATGTTTTCCGGTCCAATACAAATTCAAGGCAGGAATGCACAATAGGTAGATAAGCGAGAGATGAAGGGAGGCTGACGCCGAACGTTCCGGCCGTTATTTTTACTGCACAGCAGGCTACTCAAGTCACCACCAAATTTGATTTTTATTGTAAAATTTGTATTTGTATGTATATTTGAAGGAGGTCACGACAAAGAAACATATTAAGTGATGACAATTTTTTGACGTCCAAACATGAACTTTACGATCTAGTTGATAGTTTTCTCTATTTTTGACCGACTTCAACGCAACGAGACTCCCGTTTTCGGGAATATTGATCCGAACTCACTCTTCTTCCCCTGTGACTTCCGACTGAGCCGATGACGGACTATTTGTGTATATTCAAATTGAAGGTCTGATTGTGGGCTTCAAAATGATATGCTATATGAGGGGGGTTCCGATAACTAAAAGGTGCTGCGGGGATGAGAAAGGAGGAAATTATAGTGGGTTATTCGCTCAGAACCTGCATGAGCAATATCAAATGTGTTTATGAATGCTCAAGTATGTGAGTTTTCCTATCAAATATGAGGGATATAGTACAGTTAGATGTAGAGGGTATTCCACCAAGTGGGTGTAGCACATCGCCTCCTCATTACTAATAACATGATTGGGTAGGTAATAGTACAGGAGATCGTCAGAACTAATAGCTACATAGTGCCCTACCAAATATGAGAGATATTATATCTCTCATATAATAGTATCTCTGTACTATAATAGTATCTCTCATATAATAGTATCTCTGTACTATAATAGTACAGTTAGGTGACGAGTGGGTATTCTACCATGTGGGTGTAGCACATAGCTTTCTCGTCATCAACATGTGTAAGTAAGCAATGGGTATCAGAAGGTCTTCAGAACGGCAAAGTACCCAACCAAATATATGTCTGTTGTGAGCGAGTAGTCTACAAAGTGGTTGCAGCACATAGCTTCCTCGTCATCAATAACATGTGTAAGTAACCAATGAGTATCAGAAGGTCGTCAGAATGGCAAAGTACCAAACCAAATATAAGGGAAATCAATCAGTTAGCTAATGAGTGAGTAGTCTACCAAGTGGGTGTAGCACATAGCTTCCTCGTCATCAATAACACGATTGGGTAGGTAATGGTATCAAAGATCGTCAAACTGCATAGTACCCTACCAAATTTGAGGGGCATAGTGATATAGTGCAGTTAGTTGATGAGAGGGTATTCTACCAAATGGGTGTAGCACATAGCTTCCTCGTCATACTTAATATAGTTGGGTAGGTACTAATGGTATCGGAGATCGTCAGAACTGCATAGAGCCCGAACTAACGAAGGTGGTGAGTTTGTGTCAACAGATGGGCACGGCGGCGACTTCAATGCGTACCTACCTAAATATATGGATACCCAGTGGTTATTAAGTACTACTCACATGATCCAGTGAGTATTACAACATGCGTCGATCGTGCAATACTAAACATGAATACGAGTAGAGATAAGTTTACCAGAACTATTGGGTAGTACGTCACTGCTGCCGTATGATGGCGGATAAGAGTCTGGCAATTCCAACACACCAACTTTTGTTCAGATATTTATGTCCAACAACCTACTACATCAAGTATGTTTTCGCTGAGATTGTTATTGACATTTTCATGTCTTTGCTTTGGCACATAAACTGAAAAATCGTCACGAAAACTAAGCAAGTCTTGCTCACGCGACCAATAAATAAATAAAATAGACTCACTGTGTTGCGTAGAGAACAATCAACTGTTTTCATATTTTGATGCTTGGGTACATGAACTAACAACCTTACTTCACTACCTTGTTGTGTAGTGGTTGACATGAAAATGTCCCAATGTGTTGCAGACTCGTATGCAAGCATTGCAGTTCAAAAATAGATGTGGTTTCGAATTTTTCCCTTTTTTGTGTTTACCGATAACATTTTTGAGGTCGGTCCACTTTTTTGTTAAAAAGATTTCTATTTTAATATTGAAATCAACTTGAGAATTCCTTCCAAATTTTGTCGATTTTCCAGTTTAATTTATTGTCCTTCTAAAATTCACCAGTAGAGAAGATTGCTATGAAATACACCGTTAACTGTTGTTACTTTCTTTGATTTTCCCACCTGATCTAAAAGCAATGATTCAAGTATAGTCTTGGAGCCAAATCAAAAAAAAAAAAAAAAAAAAACTGCCGATGTTATGTGCACATGAAGAACGCGTATGCTCTGTAGCCCAGCAGCAATGAAACTCGTAGAGGACTTTTTAGGGTTCTACGCGCAAAAAACGGACACTGACCCAAAATTGTTCAAGAAGCTCTGAACCGCATGTTAATTTGAAGGATCACTCCTTTCTTTTCTTTTTTTTTACAAAATTTACAACAAGGATATCCTACACATGATAACGCACGCTAGTGTTTGTTTCCCATCGTCCGGCCGAGTCGTTATTTCTCCGCATCTCTTATTGAGAAGTTCAGGCATACCTCCTGGCCATCGAAGGAACAGTAGCGTGACCAATGGGCGTCTTGACCGCGGCATTTACCTCTCACCGATAAATTAACCCGGGTTTATCGTAGGCGGCCGGTGTCCTCTCTTTCTCTTCTCCGGCGAAAGAATTGCACCAGTTTCCGATGAGAAGCATAATTCATTCAAGAGGGCCACTTCTGGGCCCTGAAATTAGCATCCTGGCGTATTGGGAGCCAGACGCCCCGTTAAAATTTACATTGTGCCCTCGAGCAGTGAGGCAGCTCCCGCTGTTTTCGTGGAGCCGTTTCGCTGCTGTTTGCCTTCAGATCACCTTTAATTATCACTGACGAGATGATCACATGTTCCCCTCAGCTTCATCGATGGTCCGCCGAGGTATTTGGGTTAGGTCCGACTCATCCCAATTATTCGATCTCTCAATAATCACATTACCTTTCTTCGTTATTAAGCATTTAGCGATAATCAGTGGAGAATATGTGAAGCTAACGCAAGGGAAAGCAGGCGAATAATACAACTGAGTGACTTAAATTCCAATAGAAAAAACAAAAAGGTGGCATTTTCGGCCCTAGGCCAACGGGGCCGGCCATCAAAGAAGAAAAGTTGGAATGGGGGAGGGGTTGAGAAGGCTCGTAGGCAGCCACTATCAATAATGATTAATTTCACAATCAACTCTCATCTACCCATGATTCATTGTCCAGAGCTCTGGATGGTCCCATTCGTTTCTAAAACGAACACTAATCTCAATTAATACAAAAAAATGTCAGTAATAATTTATTCAGTAATAAATGATTAATTAACCCCATTAGTGACGTCTGGTCTCAAGAATCTTTTGATGGTGTAAAAAATTTATTAAAATCGTCGCTTTTGGTTTATTATTTTCAATAATGAACCTTTAGAATCGACCAAGAAAAAAAAATTTTAACACCCCCTCAAAATTTGATGGTTTACGTTTCAAGGTACGTAAAATCCAAAAATCGAATAAAAATTTGGCCGTCCGTCCGCCGTACGCCATACGCGGCACTTTTGCCACTTAGCATTGACCGATTTTGATGAAATTTGGTATGTAGGCTCCATTTGGGACTAGTTGTGCCCCAAAGCTTTTGGTTGATGTAGGTCACTTCTAAGGGTTCCAAAATCAATTTTGAAATTTTGAAAACGCCCTAACTCAAAAAATTTTGATATAAAGGCATTGTTTTTCCTTCAATTTAAGATTCTATAGAATTTTTTGAGACCACGTGGAGCTCTGTAGGACAAACCGTTCGCTCCCTACGAAAATTTAAGGGTTTATATTGAAATATATATATATAAATCAAAACACGAGTGTGAATCGCAAAAGAGGTGTTTTGGTTTATTATTTTCAATAATAAGCCTTTGGAATCGAGCAAGAAAAAAAAATTTTTAACCCCCCCTCAAAATTTGATGTTTTACGTTTCAAGGTACGTAGAATCCGAAAATCGAATAAAAAAATTTCCGTCCGTCCGCCGTACGCCGTCCGCCGTACGCCGTACGCGGCACTTTTCTTAGCAACACTGGACCGATTTGGTTCAAATTTGGTATATGGCCTCCATTTGGGGTCTAGTTGTGCCGCGAAGCTTTTGGTTGGTGTAGGTCACTTCTAAGGGGTGAAAATTAAGGGTTGAAATTTTCAAGAGTGCCCTAGCTCGAAAACTCTCGAAATAAAGGTATCGTTTTTTCACCAATTTTAAATAGTACAGAATTTTTAAAAATTTTTGAGACCACCCGGAGCTCTGTAGGACAAACCGTTCGGTCCCTACGAGTATTTGAAGGTTTTCCTTCGATAAAACAGAATCATGAGTGTGAATCGCAAAAGAGGTCTAATCGCCGTTCAAATTTTATCTGACTAAAATGCGATCGCTGTTCATTTCTTCGATTTGTATACAGTTTTGCCTTCTGCGTAACCAGTAATCAAATTTCCATATCAAGCTTTCTATTTTTCGAATCGAGTGTGAGGCGTTTAGTTCTTTCTAATAAACTTGATTGTGAAGGTGTGAAGCCATTATAGTGTGGTAGGTAGTACCTACCAATAGTTGGTAGGTAAAAAAAAGTTGGTAGGTAAAACAATGTTTGTAGGTAAAATAAAAAACGCTGCAAATCATTGCTCACTGATCAGATCACTGATCAGCTGAGTGAGCTCCGCAGCCATTTTCAATGCTATTGAATGGAAGTGCTCTTCCAGGCGTCTCCAGCATTCGAGGATATCTTCTTCACTCCTCACATCACTGATCAGCTGAGTGAGCTCCAAAGCCATTTTCAATCCTATTGAATGGAGGTGCTCTTCCAGGCGTCTCCAGCATTCGAGGAGATCTTCTTCACTCCTCACATCACTGATCAGCTGAGTGAGCTCCAAAGCCATTTTCAATCCTATTGAATGGAAGTGCTTTTCCAGGCGTCTCCAGCATTCGAGGAGATCTTCTTCACTCTTCAGATCACTGATCAGCTGAGTGAGCTCCGAAGCCATTTTCAATCCTATTGAACGCAGGAGCTGAAATTTGAGAGGGAAGGTCAAGGGAGAATACATATGGTGGTAGGTGCTATTGATGGAGAACCAGTGATCTATACAGAAGGATGATCTATACAGAAAATGATAAACCTTTGAGCAATGATTTGCAGCGTTTTTTTTTTTTTTTTTTTTTCTCTCATATTGGATGGTTGGTGATTTTGTAGACGAGTGATCTATACAGAAAAATAATAAACCATTGTGTAATAATTTGCAGCGTTTTGGTTTATTATTTTCAATAATGAACCTTTGGAATCGACCAAGAAAAACATTTTTTTAATCCCCTCAAAATTTGTTGGTTTACGTTTCAATCCAAAAATCGAATAAAAATTTGTCCGTCCGTCCGCGGTCCGCCGTACGCGGCACTTTCCTTAGTTTCCATGGACGGATTTTGATGAAATTTGGTATGTGCCCCGAAGATTTTGGTTGATGTAGGTCTACTAAGGGTTGAAATTTTCAAGTAGCCCCAGCTGAAAAAAATTTCGATATAATGGAATTGTTTTTCCATTGATTCAAGATGGTATTGAATTTTTAGAATCGAATGAGACCACTCGGAGCTCTGCAGGACCAACCGAACGGTCCCAATGAGACCAAATCAAATCCGACCTGAATAAAAGGGTATATAGAGGTGATTATTGTTGGAATGGTCTGTGCAAGTTATGAAAGGTAATACGGGATTGCGATGAGAAAACTCCACTCACCGATGGTGTCTGCAGACAGAACTTACCCCGGCCGGGGTGTGAAAACGACGAGAAGTTCATCGAAGAAAAAAATCAGAGGGGTGCAGGAAATGGAGCACACGGACGATGCATGAGAGATCTACAATAATAGCTCGCGGTTCCTCCGTGAATTATGGTTAAAGGTGGGGGAGATTTAACCACACTGACGAAAAACTGGGATTAATAAATTAGTATGCGGGGATATAATAGAGGCGGTTTCACGGAGCATAGAAGTAACAGCCATGGCGACTGAAATTGGAGCTTTAGTGAGCGGGACAGGTTCAGCAAGGTTCAACACCCCAATATATAAGAATCTATTATCTTACCTATTGCCTATTATCTATAAGTCCATTATTCTAACCCTTTCCTATTCCATTATACTATGTTACCTACACTAAACTATATTTTATGCTATAAGCTAAACCTGGCAGCCGATTTGCTACTCTATCCCTTCTCCTCAAAGCTTCATATACTATCCAGTGCAAAGTCACCGATATGCTACACTTGTGGAAAGTAAGGATGTGATAGTGAGTAAAAATCGGGCGCTGAGAACTTCAGTTGCGTAATAAATACGGATAACTCTTCTGTTTTGTGTAGGCACCCTAGGGAAGATGTTTGTAAGGCGTTAATGCCTCTGCTGAGGTACTGAAAGACCGCTAAAGTCGATCGTTCATTGCGCCATAAACAACTTCATTTTACACCGCGTCCACAGCCGCAGCCCCGCTCCATCTTTTTTCCTTTCCTCCAAGCTCAAGAAGGCTCAGGGCTCTGCCACACCGAAGATGCCGATAAATTTCCAGGGAGCGAAAGCCTTGTCAAATGGAAAAGTCGTGTCGAGCTAATTTACGAGCTCCCAAAACCAGATCTTCCGCGCTACTCGTCTCCCTTCCCCATTATCATCTTCCGAAACAGTTTGTGAAGTGAAGGGGTGAAGGCGTTGGGCGCAGGACGGTGAGTGAGTGGAGGAGACTGGGCCTAACTACCTTTTGCTAACCTACCCGCCTAGTAATTAATCGACCTCATTAACAGTGTTATGGCCACAGACCCGATAATCGAGCGAGGAAGCGCTTCATCAACGTTTGCCGGCATATCGCCGAAATAACTCACAACGCGGCTGACAGAAGTTCTGTCCTTCAATTCAACGAATGCGTATAATTTATATGGAACTCCGTCCTTGCCCTATCCTGTTGATTGCCCTGATCCATTTCAAGCCGAAATTTGACTAAGTACAAACTCAAAATGAACAGTCCAATAAATGAACATCGATGGACTGTTAAATAGAAGAAGTAAGAGGCTCCGAGATGATTGCTGATCAACTTCCTTCACGATCCGATCAGTAGACAGTCCAGTAAATTGATACAAGGAAAAAACGTCAAACAGTGTCAACATAACGATATCTGCCATTATTTTACGAGTACTAAGTGTTAGGACCCCTAAGATTAGTTTATTCATAGTTTTTCAATCCCAAAAATCGTGTGCTGTTGGCGTAACATGCTGGACCGTGAAATGTTTGCACTTCATTCAATTTTGGTTTATTATTTCAACTAGGTACAACCTCCAAAATATGATAATCTCAATAATTTATGCTCAGTAACTTTTCAGAGTAGGTTAGATTAGACATCAAATTGAACTCTGTATATTGAATAATTTGTGACAGTTCTTTGAACTGTTCCACGGATGATACGTGAGGACGCTCCCCTGGATGTAAGAGACAAGGCCTTTAGTCACCTTGCAGACCTCGCTCTAGTACGTGCCCTCCTTTCTTATTCATATTTTGTGGTTTTCCATTGACACCCAAAATCCCATTTTCATTTCATTTCGGACCTACATACGATTAAAAATTAAATATATAAATTGAAGTTAATTTTTTTTTTTCAATATACATGAAATTGAGTTTAGATAAACCGGATGAAAGTAAGGGGCGACACTGAACCATCTCTCATCTCAGAATTATATATGCTCGGTAACTTATAGGTAAGCTAACTTATATATAAGCTTAGTAACAGTAAATTATATCACGCTCAGTAACTTTTTAGAGTAGGTTACATTGGACATCAAATTGAACTCTGTATATTGAATAATTTGTAACAGTTCTTTGAACTGTTCCACGGATGATACGTGAGGACGCTCCCCTGGATGTAAGAGACGAGGCCTTCAGTCACCTTGCAGACCTCGCTCTGGTACCTACGTGCCCTCCTTTCTTATTCATATTTTGTGGTTTTCCATTGACACCCAAAATCCCATTTTCATTTCATAACGGACCTAAATACGATTAAAAATTCAATATACATAAATTGAAGATACATTTTTTTTCGATATATATGAAATTGAGTTTAAATAAACCGGATGAAAGTATGGGGCGACACTGAACCATCTCTCATCTCAGAATTATAATAGACCCTTGACCCCTTAAGCCTTAAGCGAAAACAAGTACGGCAGATTCGACTAGCTGAAAAGTTTCAATTCCCCTTTAACCAAATACTCCTCTAGACAAAAAGGCTAATTTTAATCAAAATTCCAATTTCCCCAAAAATTGGCTCTACTGGTTAGAAAATACCAGGAAACCGTAAAAACGTTTACGGCCCTAATGAAGTAATAAGAATTATAATAGTTGAAGTATAGTTGACTGGTTTCGAGACACCCTGAATAGTATAAAACGCTGCAAATTATTACACAAAGGTTTATTATTTTTCTATATAGATCACTCGTCTGCAAAGAACACGGCTTTGCCATTGTTACCATCAACCAACTTGAAGAAAAACATCGATCGTATTTCGGTCAGCTAACATTTGCCTCTTTTGCGACTCACACTCGTGTTTCTGATTTATCTCAAGTCCAACTCTTATTCTCATTTGGGAACGAAGAGTTTGTCCTACAGAGCTCCGTAGGGTCTCAACAAATTCTAAAAATTCTATACTATCTTAAATTGATGGAAAAAAATACCTTTATATCCAAATTTTTTGAGTTAGGGTGTTTTCAAAATTTCAAAACTTATTTTTCAACCCTTAGAAGTGACCTACATCAACCAAAATCTTCGGAGCACAACTAGACCCGAAATGGAACCTACATACCAAATTTCATAAAAATCGGTCAATGCAGTGGGGAAAGTGCCGCGTACGGCGGACGGACGGCCGAATTATTCAATTTTCGGATTCAACGTATCTTGAAACGTAACCAAAAATTTTGATGGAGAGGGGGGGGGGTTAAAAAAAAAATTTCTTGGTCGATTCCAAAGGTTTATTATTGAAAATAATAAACCAAAGTAAGAAATATAAATTTGAAAGTTGTAATATATTGATTGATATATTGATGATTGATTGTAATATATTGATGAGATATTGAAACATATTATTGATGTACCAGATGTGCCACATTGTGCCTGCAAAAGAGTGACAGCGCCTTTGATGTTACCCTACAACACGGTCAAGTAGGAAATCTGAGCAAGTCTCATTACTACCTACCTTCATTTGTTCATTCATCCCCCCTCTCTCCTCACTCGTGATACTGTTTTTGTAAAAATAAACATCCAGGTACCAATGTAATAACAATAAAAATCTTGCATGGATGAACTGTGCACGTTAATTTCCCGGAGTTGCGTGCAGTAATGAGATCAAATCTCCCAACGGATTTTCACGCTCTTCAGAGGATTGAGCCTGGTAATTGATCCATAGCTTGGACTCTGGAACAAATCCAAGCAAGTTTGCCAAGCTGGTCTGAAATCAAATGACCGTCCATTCCAACGAAGGCGACAGCGACCTCACCCACAGGTTGTTCCTTTTCAATCAAACTATTAATCCCCAGGAGATTATGTAAATGGCCAATCCCACCGTTCATTATGCTGATTTATTATTGAAAAGAAGGAGACAAGTTATCTTCCTTAGATGACTGGATTCTATCAGACGAACGGGCACCTCATTGTCAAAGGACAACTGCACCATGCATAATTGGAATAATGTTCAACTAGTGCAGGGAAGGTCGCCTTCATTTTGTTATGCATACCTACTAACTTTTCAGTCGACAAACATGAACTTACGATACAAGTAATTATACCCACTCGGAAGAGGCACCAAATTTATATCTCCTAATTTGGTTCATCTGGCTACGTTTAGTTACAAATCAGAGGGATAGAGTGGCTTTGATAAGCCTATATATAAAAAACGCTGCAAATTATTACACAATGGTTTATTATTTTTCTATATAGATCACTCGTTTACAAAATCACCAACCATCCAATATGAGAAAAAAAAAATCAAAATCACCAACCATTGATTGCATTTCGGTCAGCTCTAATTTGAACGGAGATTAGGCCTCTTTTGCGATTCACACTCGTATTTTGATTTATATATATATATATATTTCAATATAAACCCTTTAACTTTCGTATGGAGCGAACGGTTTGTCCTACAGAGCTCGGCGTGGTCTCAAAAAATTCTAAAAATTCTATAGAATCTTAAATTGAAGGAGAAACAATACCTTTATATCAAAATTTTTTCAGTTAGGGCGTTTTCAAAATTTCAAAATTGATTTTGGAACCCTTAGAAGTGACCTACATCAACCAAAAGCTTCGGGGCACAACTAGACCCCAAATGGAGCCTACATACCAAATTTCATCAAAATCGGTCAATGCTAAGTGGCAAAAGTGCCGCGGACGGCGGACGGACGGCCAAATTTTTATTCGATTTTTGGATTCTACGTACCTTGAAACGTAAACCATCAAATTTTGAGGGGGTGTTAAATTTTTTTTTCTTGGTCGATTCCAAAGGTTCATTATTGAAAATAATAAACCAAAATCGAATAAAAATGTGGCCGTCGGTCCATCGTACTTTTCTTAGTTATTTTGGACCGATTTTGATGAAATTTGGTATATGGGATCTATTTGGGGCTCCGGTTATGTCCCGCAGGTTTTGGCTAATGCCAGTGCCTACGCCTTATATAGTTCGAAAACTCTCGAAAACCTTTCAGAATCGAATGAGACCACCCGGAGCTGTGAAGGACCAACCGTTCGCTCCTTACGAGAACTTGAGGGTAGGACTTATGACAAATCAGAAACACGAATGTGAATTGCAAAAGAGGCCTAATCTCCGTTCAAATTGTATCTGACCAAAATGCGATCGCTGTTCGTTTCTTTGAGTTGTACTTAGTTTTGCGTTCTTAGCAAACATTTAGGAATGTGATGATACTGCAGTATCCGACCTCACTTCAAGGCCTTCAGTTCAGTATCGGACCTTGGTCATGAACCTTTGAAATTTGGATGGGGATTTTTTCTAGCCAAAAGGAAGCTGGTTGAAGTCGAAATGTCCGAAAAGTAATACAAATGCCGAATATCTCTTTGTGGATTCACTTGGAGGCAATAGGGTGTGCGCCTGGGAAGGGAAAACTGTTTATTGTTATTTTTAATCTAAGGTAGACCTCATTCTGAGAATTTTGGTACCAACCGCGACCTTCTAGCGTGTGTAAATCTTTTCCTATGAATTTTTAAAGTTTCGACCGTTTATGACGTCACAGTGGGCTGGGGGGTCCCGCCCAGGCGGGAGGGGCGGGTGACGTCATAAACGGTCGAAACTTTGAAAAATCATAGAAAGGTCAATCACGCTAGAAGGTCGCATTTGGTGCCAAAATTCTCAGGATGTAGTCTACTTTCGATTAAAAATTCTAAAAAAATCAAGGCTCAGCCCCACCCCATTGGTAAAAGCCGTCTTTAAGGTCTAAATTTGAAAAGAATTTACAGCCTCCAAATCAACAGATGATGTCATCGATTATAGGAAAAGCGAATGCGTCAAGCTCGGTGAATTTGTTGACCTCCTTGTAGTCTTGGCATAACCTCCAGGAACCGTTTTCTTTCGGCACAATAACACAGGGGAAAGCAAAGTCAGACTCTGATGGCCTGATAACCTTTTTGTCAAGCATTTCCTGAATTTTCTGCTGTGCCCATGCGTACTTGTCCCTGGATAACCGATTAGTTGTACTCAGTTTTGCGTCCTTAGCAACCAGTATTCAAATTTCCATATGAAAGAACCACAACTCCCTATTTCTTCGAATTGAGTGTGAGTCGTTTATTTCTTCAAAATGAACTTGATTGTGAAGTAGGTACCTAGGTAGTAACTATGGGTGGTGAAGAAGAAAAAAAAAGTAACAATGGCAAAGCTGTGTCCTTCCTAGCAAAAAATAATAAACCATTGTGAAATAATTTGGAGCGTTTTGAAGTAGAAGAATTGATACTAACATCGATGTATTTATTCCAATGGTATTTTAGGTTTATTATTTTCAATAATGAACCTTTGGAATCGACCAAGAAATAAAAAATTGTATCACCCCTCAAAATTTGATGGTTTACGTTTCAAGGTACGTAGAATCCAAAAATCGAATAAAAATTTGGCCGTCCGTCCGCCGTACGCCGTACGCGGCACTTTTGCCACTTAGCATTGACCGATTTTGATGAAATTTGGTATGTAGGCTCCTTCTGGGGTCTAGTTGTGCCCCGAAGATTTTGGTTGATGTAGGTCACTTCTAAGGGTTCCAAAATCAATTTTGAAATTTTGAAAACGCCCTGACTCAAAAAATTTCGATATGTATATAATATATTATATATTATATATATTATATATTATATATTATATATTATATATTATATATTATATATTATATATTATATATTATATATTATATATTATATATTATATATTATATATTATATATTATATATATTTATATTATAATACCTTTATAGAGGTATTGTTTTTTCCTTCAATTTAAGATTCTATAGAATTTTTAGAATTTTTTGAGACCACCCGGAGCTCTGTAGGAAAAACCGTTCGCTCACTACGAGAATTTAAAGTTTGGACGTACGATAAATCAGAAACACGAGTGTGAATCACAAAAGAGGCCTAATCACCGTTAAAATTTTAGCTGACCGAAATGCGATCGATGTTTTTCTTCGTGTGGGATGATTGGTGGCTTTGCAGTCGAGTGATCTATATAAAAATAATAAACCATTGTGTAATAATTTGCAGCATTTGTGTTAATGTGTTGGCAGTACTGCGGCCCCAAGTCACCCGTATATTACTACAACCACCCCTAAGGCAGATAAGGTAGATCATCATAATGAAGCGGGTATCATACAAGTATAAATTCAAGTCCCCTGCGAAGTTTATAATTTAGTAGTGTGCAAGTAGAACGAATGTTGACACACGACGAATATCGATACACCATGAATTAAGACTACAAGCGGAGAATTTCCGGTTATCTGGCAAAAAGTATAAAAACTGAAGTGTCGGGCGTTCAGTCAAGAAATTGCACAGGTTGACCATCACCCGTATTTATCTCTGAATTATGCTGAGGTAATGTTCAATTTTTTTACACTTGCGTGGATGAAGCAGTTCACTTACACGAATGCTTCCGGAGACCCCAAGAGACTTGAACTGAAGAAGGGTCAAGGACCCGAACGCCCATTAGGAGCTCTATCTTCAGGACCCGCCCCACATTTATCGACGTCCTCACTTCTTAAGATCCAGTTTGTGCTTCCTCTCAGAATGACCTGATCGGTTTATAACGGTCTTCTGTAAGAGGAAAGAGGCTTGAAGGTTTTAAAATGTCAAATTATATACAATTGTGAGTTTACGACCCATCTTTGAGGCACCAGGAAAAGGGAAGGCTGTCAAGTTTGCGATGTAAATCTGTGAAGATTATCGTCCACTAGGGCCCTTCTTGGTGGCGCAGTCGGAATTTCTAGCCAATTACTTCCTAAGGTTTTGTCCAGCAGAATTTCTTTTAAACGTCCCAACTGACTTTCCCAATGTTTTTACTACAAAGTTTCGTATTTCGTGCTATTTCCTGGTCGAAACGGAAGGTATGGTTTAACGAGAGATACTTTTCATCCTTCCCAGAGATACTTTTTATCCTTCATCTCGTAATAATGCGAAAAGCTGGAGTCAGTCAATGAACCTGGCGTAAGTTCAGATGGAGTTATTCCTGTGTAGTTATCGAAGACGCAGGTGCAAGGCGGAACGTCGCACTTAGAGAAAATGTTCTTATCCATTGAGAGCGCTTTTATGGCTTTAGAAACAGACCGACGTTTCAATGCCTCAGAGTCTACCTCATGGTAATTTACATTGCGTACACATATTTTACATTACCTGTTCTACTCCAATGACAAGACATTAAGATGTTAGCATTCTATTGATATCAAGGGTTAAGAAAGTTTCCTTCCTTTGAGGAGAAGACAAATTAGGGGTTGAACCGCTGGATATAAACAGATAATCAGAGGATGGTTGAGTTGACACAATTAGAATATCACAACCTTTTTCTTGGTATCTATTGAGTTTTTTGGAGAACATAAAAATACAACTACTTCAACAACTCTTACTCGTGTTCCTCACCACTTCAAGAGTCTGCAACACGCATGAGAATAGCAACTTTCAACCTAGTCTAATGTCCTCAGGCCCATGAATGGCATTTGGTTTTTCAACTGCCACTATACTTCCTCATTTCCACCGTTAATTATGAAAGTGATTGAATCAAGTTTATACTGAGCTTGTACAAAGTGTACTTTTGGCGTTCCTTGGTACAAATACTGTACCCGGAGAGCAGCATTGGAACTCACTGCGGTATTGACATTTTCATGTCTTTGCTTTGGCACACAAACTGAAAAATCGTCACGAAAACTAAGCAAATCTTGCTCACGCGACCAATAAATAAAAATAAAATAGACTCACTGTGTTGCGTAGAGAACAATCAACTGTTTTCTTATTTTGATGCTTGAACTTGCTTGCTTATTTTGGTACATGAACTAACAACCTTACTTCACTACCTTGTTGTGTAGTGGTTGACATGAAAATGTTCCAATGTGTTGCAGACTCGTATGCAAGCATTTCTACAGTTGTTGCTTAAAGTAACTAGTCGTAATAATAGTCATTTTTCGTTTACAATACGATTCTACCCATTAGTTTTAGTTCCAAATGTCTCCAACAGCGTGTTGTGTGCAAGGGAATCCTTGCCACAGCCTTAACTTCTAAATTTCTCACCCAATTTCTGTCGTGGATGGCGAAGAATTTTGATTTGTTTATTAAATTTATTTACTTTTCGCAACCTAAGGCTTCATTTCAGTTTGATTTCAATAAAAAATGTTCCGGACAATTCCTTTTTATTCTCAGATCATCTAAATTCCCCAAATTGATTTGCCTTTTAATTTTCAATATATTACGCTATGAGAAAATGAACTTACTTGGTTGAATTTATTCAGTGTTCAAAGTTGCAGACAATTTCGATGAAATTTTCGGCGATTTAGCGGGTTGGCGTGTAGATGGTCCCCTATGAAAATTGCCACTGCGCGATTTCGATGAAATTTTCAGAAATTATAAGAATTGGGTTGTAGATGGTCCCCTATGAAAATCATGCCCCCCAAATTCAAAGTATTTTATGCGCATGCGCGAACATGAAATCCCTGTCCACTCTACATTTTTCAACAATATTCAGAGATTATGAGGGTTGATGTGAAAAGCCCCCTATGGTACTTTGAGATTTATGTTTTGAGATCATCTGTACAATGGGGTTATGGATACGAAGAAGCTGTGTGCCACACCCACTTGGCAGACTGTTTTTATTTATAATACTCTGCAAAAAAGGGGCGGCAAAAAGACGTAGTGCAAGTATGCAACTTTTATGAATGCGGTTCAACAGGTTGGCAACTCTGGTGACACCGGCTGCAAATCAGCTGAGGAATAAGTGAGACGAACCGATTGATTATAATGACGGATTGAGTTATTCATTATTGAGTGATTCATGAAGGTTTGAGTATGGCAATTTACGGAAAACTATTGGATATTGTGAAGAAGGTGATATTGTGAATTTAGGCGAATTGGTCATGAAGAGAGGAAACTATGGAAAGAATGGAGTTGCGAATTCACAGGTAAATTTTCTTGTACAATACTGGTATGCAATATTTGCAGTAATACATTATATATTTTCATTCTCTTCACTTTCTCCCAAAAAACAATTAATTCTTGATGTGGTTTTCTTCGGTCTCTGTCAATACTTCATTAACATTTCCGCTCACTCCCAATATATTCCTTTCTCTTCGTTATTCCCTCACATCTCGATCGCCTGACGAGCCAGGGACCGATGAGATCGGGCTAGTTATCAGCATCCATCCATCGGACCTACCCAAGCGCGTGCTTCACGTATCAATTACACGCCAGGACGGAGAGCGATTAGTTGGGATGGCAACCCAGCCTGCGGGCAACCTGGCTCTTCCCAGACGTTTTCCTCTCCTTGTACGCACTTATCGGCCCTACGTCCGATGGTAGTAGGCAATTACTTATGACTTTACGTCCACTCTCGGCAACCCATAAATCCGCCGCGGGTACAACTCCTGTATTTCATATCGATAGACCTGATCATCCTCGAAGGATTTAGCGTTTTTCACTTTTCCACCCAACTTCTGCCTCCGAGGCACATTACGATCCATAAATTCTGTTTGTGATAGCGATGACCGTGCTTTTTCCCGTTTGAGTGGGTAACTGTACACTATGATTTAGAATCCGACTTCCATTTAAGGTCATACATAGAGCTTATGTTTCAAATTGTTAACTCCTTCTTCTACAAATATTATCATTGCAGTTGTTTAAGTTCATTTTACCTATGCATACTCCGTCCCTTTATAATTGAGTGTCCAAATTACGCCTGCTTCATCCACAAAAGGTGAAATACACTATCTCTCATTGTCACTAAAGAGTCGACTGCGTAAGTCTTGGAATAGATGAGTTGTCCAATGACAGCCACTTGGTCGAGCGTTCAAGTCTGAATAGTTCCGACTTGTGACTCGATCCCAAGTTGACCAGCGCTACGAACTGTAGTCAGCATTGCTCTAATATCCCGGAACTGTATATCCATTGCTTTCTTCCCTTTCGAGATTTTCAGGTTGGTTAACTCAAAGGATTGTTTGGAGTACTAAATATATAATTTGAGTAATTTTTTTTTTAATTTTTATTGCTTCCGAGTCTACTAAGGTAGCGAAAGTTTTGTTTTCACTTTTCAAGGTTGAAAATAAAGTTCTCCAAAATCAAAATTTCCACTCGCGTTTTACGTTTCAGACCATTCTCTGTTCTTTTTCTGAAGAATTTTGGTTCCGTGTCTGTCTGTCTATCCGTCTGTCTGTCTGTCCGCGTATCTGTCATGAAATCCTTGCCACAGCCATAACAATTCTCATCCGATTTCGATGAAATTTTCAGGGATTGTGCAGGTTGGCGTGTAGATGATCCCCTATGAAAATCATCGCCCCCGTACTGATAGTACCCGCTGCGCATGCGCAAACGTTAAACACTTGCCATACCCATAACTTCTACATTTCTCATCCGATTTCGATGAAATTTTCGGGGATTTTGCGGGTTGGCGTGTTGATGATCCCCTATGAAAATCATCGCCCCCGGATTGATAGTACCCGCTGCGCATGCGCAAAAGTATATTTCCTTGTTACAGCCATAACTTCTACATTTCCCAACAATATTCAGAGATTGTGCCGGTTGTCCCGTATAAGGGTAGTGCAAGGTATTTAGAGATTGATGTTTTGAGATCAGCTAATATGCATCGGATCATCTATACAATCGGGTTATGGATACGAGGAAGCTATGTGCCACACCCACTTGGCAGACTTAAAAAAAAATTTATTGTTTTTTTAGAGGCTGGTTGGGGTACTAAATAAATAATTTGAGACCAAATAGATTTAATTTTGGAACGTACACAATACGTGATCAAGATCATTACTGCAAATAGGCTCACTCAAAGAATTTAAATTGCAGATGTTAGGTTACCAGGTAATTTTGAAGAAAACAAGAGTTGGTAAATTTTTAATGATATTTCAGTTGCTCCTTGTTGGAAATTGAAGAGTAATTTTGTACCTAGAAAATATTTAAAATACATTTTGACGGTTTCCCCCTGTAGGGTAGAAATGTGAGGACGACCAAGTTCTCTAGACAGAAACTGCTGCTCGTCACGAACACCAGATATTTTGAAGAGAGCCGTAAGTTGTCGGCTCCAGTGATACCAAATCAGTTGCGAGTCAAGAGAATAGGGGGTATCTATTGAGACGTCCCCTGGAATACATGGATAACCAAACAATATGTTTAAATGGGCAACTACTACCCTGAAAATCCACATTAGTAGATTTCTAAATATATTTGGTATTGGCTGGACGATTCAGTTGTAAAACCACTAGATAGGAAGGCCGACTTCTGGCCCACATGAGTCTTTCTTAATGTGTGACAACATGTAGATAGAGATAGATAGATAGATAGATAGATATGGTGCACAACCAAAACAAAATTAAATCATGTATAATACACCTTACGCCATGGTAAACACCGTTATGCGGGAGATGGCCTCGATTCTAGAGAGAAAAAATAAAATAAATAAACAATAATATAAGAATAATAATTTTTTAAATTGGTACATAAATAGAACAGATAGGTACCATTGGTAATATAGATATCAAAGGTAGAAACCGAAAGCGTGAAAAAATCTCAACTAGATGAAGAACTTAATTGATTATTACACTAAATAAATTATAATATCTTATCAATATTACTATTTTATTATATTATTATAATTTTCAATAATCAAAATATGCATGCATTTTTTTGTACTATTGTACATAACTATTGTACTATTGTACATAGTATAGAAAATATAGTATAGTACATAGAAAAATAGAAAATAGAAAAAAACTATTGTAAATAACTGAGATTTTAAAAATATTTCCTAAAAATTACTAAATAATATCGCTAAATACATATTACAAAATTTTCAATCATTGCACTCATCAATGTTATATTGATGTTATTGAGTTAAGCGAATCTGTTCTTTCGTCTTTTATTCCCGGACAAGTTTCCTCCCCTGTTTCCACAAGTTTTCTCTTGGGTAATTCAGTAAATCATCTTCTCCAAAAAATCTCTTGTTGTTCTCCTCTAGTCATTTGGTGTCACTGTTCAGTACTCCTAAAGTCTGCAGCTCCGCGTTCAATGATTCAATCGAGGCCGATAGATCTAGACCCGATGGCGTCCATTGATTTCCTCAACACCATTCCGGCCATCACAAGACCACAACTCATATCCCACTTGAAATACAGGGTTGACTGGAAGTTTCAGTTGTAAAGTCAGCAGGTAGGAAGGCCTCAATGTGTGACAAGATGTATCGGCTGCTCCTCAAAATACACATAAGCAACTTCATACCAGCCGGATGAAAGGAGGATGGGTTGAGATACCTTCGCTGTTGGTTAGTTGGTCAGAGAAGATTTGTTTCAGAAAGATCCTACTCACTTTGATCCTGAATCTTCTTTTGCTTTGATTTCCACACCAGCGTAGATGTAGAGTGCGCAAAATGAGCAGCAGTTTGGCCTCGGGTAATCAGAAGGTAGTAAGTTTAAAGAGGGCCTAGAAGACTTCCCTGGGGCACCCCTGATTACATTCAATTAGAGGCTAACGGCGCTCCATTGCATTCTTTCGAGGAAATCTGCTCGTCCAATTGTGACAGCAAGGAACGATATTCACGGTAACAGAAAAGTAAAGTTGACCTTGCAAAACTCGTCATATACCTAACCTCTTTTCAAAAGCATTTTTTTAAATCAATAACTCAACTTAACCGTAGGAGACAGGAAAGGAAGGATCATAATCCAAAATGATTCATATCACTAACATTTTGGTTTATTATTTTCAATAATGAACCTTTGGAATCGAACAAGAACAAAAAAAGTTCACCCCCCACCCCCCTCATAATTTGTTGGTTTACGTTTCAAGGTACGTAGAATCCAAAAATCGAATACAAATTTTTCCCTCCGTCCGCCGTACGCGGCACTTTCTCCAGTAAGCATTGACCGATTTTGATGAAATTGGGGCTCCATTTTGGGTCTAGTGTGCCCCGAAGCGTTCGGTTGATGTCGGTCACTTCTAAGGGGTGAAAATTAAAGGTACAAATTTTCAAGAGTGCCCTAGTTTGAAAACTCATCAAATGAAGGTATTGTTTTTTCACCAATTTTGAATAGTATTGAATTTTTACAATATTTGGAGACCACCCGGAGCTCTGTAGGACAAACCGTTCGCTCCCTACGAAAACTTAAGGGTTGGACTTACGATAAATCAGAAACTCGAGCGTGAATCCTAAGAGGCCTAATCTCCGTTCAAATTTTAGCTGAACAAAATGCGACCATTGTTCGTTTCTTCGAGTTGTACTCAGTTCTGCGTCCTTAGCAACCAGTAATCGAATTTCCTAATAATTAAGGTATGATAGGACTTCCTAATAATCCCTGTTCCTTCGAAATGAGTGTGAAGCGTTTATTACTTCAATTTAAACTTTATTGTGAAGTAGGTAGGTACTGTTTGCAGATTGAAAGAATGCGGATGGTTTGGTGAGGTGTCCATGTGTATTACAATTCCAAAAACATCGTCCTTCTTCTACCTGCCACTCAAGCCAGGGAAAATGTGACCGAGGGTTGTTGACTACCGACCAGTGATGAAGTGAAAGGATTGGTTTATTATAGACAAACAAAACAAATACAGAACACTAATAAAAAACGCCGCAAACCATTGCCCAAAGGTTTATTATTTTCTGTATAGATCACCCTTCTGTAAAGATCCCTCCCTACCAACTATAAGTACCTACTACGTACTAGGGCTAGGGACCTACTTAGTATGTGGTAGGGAGGTAGTAGATGGTGACAATGGCAAAGCCGTGTTCTTCGCAGACGAGTGATCTATATAGAAAAAATAAACGTTTGTGTAATAATTTGTAGCGTTTTTACTTAATCATCACAAATGTGCCACGATAAAAAAAAACACGGCAGAAGTTAACAACGCTGCAAATTACTACACAGCGGTTTATTATTATTATCCGTTTCTATAGAATACTACCTACTTCCAATAAAATCATTATCCTGATCAAATCAAAATAAATAATCAATCAATTATGAAATCGTAATTTGGCCATTGGTTGTAATGGACGCTCAACGCATAAGGACGCCCAAGTCTTACTGTGGGACGTCCTAAAAACTGGCAATTGGAACTAATTACACATGGAAGAGAGCGTACTAACCCTCATGTCAACTTTTGATAGCAAACACCACCGAAACGTCCTTCGCTCACCAAAAAGAAACATTCCAGACGATAATGATACAGTAGGTGGAAAAAGCACATTATTTTTCTCTTGCATGTCAAACCTATGACACTAAGTCGAGGAAATAACCTTACAAACAGGAATTTGATCAGAAAAAGACACAAATAAAGAAACTAATAACCCCTGTAGTCACCAAGTATCCACTGTAGTTGTTTTCCACCTTAATTAGAGACAAAAAGAATATTAATCACCGGGTGAAGGAGGGAGCGATCAGTACGAAAATTAAACCGAAGAGCGGGCAATCAGGTCCAATTACGGGGTAGGGCCCTCTGGCTCCCGCCCGCGGGGGCCCCCTCGGACCCCGGCCTCATAAATATGCAACAGGAGGCCGCAAGTTTCATGACCCCAAATAATTATCGTCCGAGTTATAAATTATACGGGTCTTGGAAGGCTTGCCCCCTGAGCTTCCTTCGGGAACCTCCACCTTGTAACCTTAAAAGGACAAGGAATGAAGGAAGGAGGGTGAAACTTGTATATTTCCCTCATATTTTACCCATTTCCATTTTGAGATGGTTACATTATTAGCGATACAAAATAACAGGTTGTCGCCAATAATACAACATCGAACATCTTTTTCCTTTTTGGTTTATTATTTTCAATAACAAAAATTTGGAATCGACCAAGAAAAAAAATCGAAAATCGAATAAAAATGTGGACGTCCGTCCGCCGTACGCGGCACTTTCCTCAGTTACCATGGACCGATTTTGATGAAATTAGGTATGTGGGCTCCATTTGGAGTCTAGTAGTGCCCCGAAGATTTTGATTGATGTAGGGCTCTCCTAAGGGTTGAAAAACAAGGGTTAAAATTTTGAAAACGCCCTAACTCAAACAATTGTTTATATAAAGGTATTGTTTTTTTTCCATCAATTTAAGATAGTATGAAATTTTTCGAATTTTAGCCCCGTAGGACAAACCGTTCGCTCCCTACGAGAACTTAAGGGTTGGACTTACGATTAATCAGTCTCCGTTCAAATTTTAGCTGACCGAAATGCGATCGATGTTTTTCTTCAAGTTGGCTGGTGGTAACAATGGCAAGCCGTGTTATTTGCAGACGAGTGATCTACATAGAAAATAATAAACCTTTGTGTAATAATTTGCAGCGTGTTTTATCTAAGGAAAATATCGTTGGATTACGTATTGGATTCCCGCTCTTTCGATCTTTTTTATTATCCGTTTCGATATTGACCAGTGAAACCTCAAAAATCGTAATTTATGAGAACAGTGCAGAACTGAGTTGAGAACTTTCTCAAATTGCTCAGAAAAACTGACAAATTAGTCAACTCACAATGTTTTTGAGGTGCTCGGAGTTGAAGGCGTGTTTTATTAAAATAATTTTATTTAGTAGTTATTTCCATTCTTTAAGTTGTCATATACATGCAGTTTCTTGAAAAAATTAAATACGCAAAGTTGCAGAATTAGGGACGAGAATCGGAATATTAACTTGTGCACACTTATCAACTTTTTTCTCAGCTTCTCTTGATTGTTGGTGTACTTTTTTAATATACAGGGTGTCGCACGAGTTGTCCCCCCCCCCTCCTCTGCCAAAAACGTCCAAATAGTGGTAAAAGAAGTTTTTTTTTAAATCTTCATAATTTTTCCCAAGGATCTCAAATGGCCCTGATCAAAATACCCAACGTGTTAAAGTTTCCAATATATCAAATATCTAGTGTACTAAAATGTTCAATGTAACAAATCTTCCAACAAAACAAATATATTATTATTATTATTATTTATATGTCTGCGGTATCAAAAATGTCCAACGAATAAAAATGTCCAACGTAACAAAACGTCTAATGTGCGTAAATGTCCAATGTTTGAAATACAGGAGGCCAGGTATACGCAAGAGTACGACGAGAATGAGTTGCTCACATGCTGGGACGGGATGGGTTCCATTCTCGGCGGTCCTCTCTTCCTACCTTCTCAAGCCACATGCCCGAATGGAGATGATCCGATAACTGTTGACCATGCGCTCAGGAATCGTGACACCCGGAGATTACGAGTCCTTTTAAAAATGGACTTCGAATCTCTCCGGATGACTTGTGGTCGAGTTCGGTCGAACGGAGACAGAATGAAAATCCTCCATCGGATATCAAAAAGGTCAGGAAAAGGACGATCCCTGTCGGAATAAACTTTACGAGGCAGCTTCCTTCCCGAAGAGCGTACAAGAGGTCGAGGATGCGTGCGTGAGGGCGCGCCATTAGTCGCGGATAACGCGCTATTTCATCCAACTCCTCTCTCAGGACGGTTTTTCCTTCAGCGATCCTCCTTCAAACTGATAGCTCGCTCCAAAGCGAGATCGAATTAAATTATGCCGCCTCCATTATTATTAATTAAGTCTACCCCGGAGACACGTAGACCCGGTAGCTGAGGTTTTACTGTTTCAACGTCTTTTTAACGTCGGAGCGGGGAGATCGTGACTAATAGCCAGCACGGTTGACTCCCTCACCACCTCAGCAATAAAATTAGTTGTTTTATTACGTGATGTTTACACTAAAACGAAATATAGAATTATTAACATCGATGTCAATTAATTTCAAATGAACTCGAATAATAAACTCTTTGTTTATACGGAGTAGAAATCACAGTGACTTTTGGTTTATTATTTTCAACTAGCTGAAAAGCCTACTAAAAGTAGGCAAAACGCTTCTTCCGACTCTCCCCGCATCCCACTCCCTCCGGCTCCTCCCGCCACCGATTCCCCCCCTCCTGCCCCTCCGACTCGTCCCGCCTCCCACGACCCCTCCGTGCATACGTACGTACGTACGGTTGGCGTTTTATTATATTAGATAATGAATCTTTGGAATCGAGCAAGAAAAAAATATTTTAACCCCCCTCAAAATTTATTGGGTAGGTAACGTTTCAAGGTATGTAGAATCCGAAAATCGAATAAAAACGCATCAAATTATTACACAATGGTTTATTATTTTTCTATATAGATCACTCGTCTGCAAAGAACACGGCTTTGTCATTGTTACCACCAACCAACATGAAGAAAAACATCGATCGAAAGTAGCTAAAACCAACGGTCGATGTGATGGGATCAAAAAACGCTGCAAATTATTACACAATGGTTTATTATTTTCTATTTTTCTATATAGATCACTCGTCTGCAAAGCCACCAACCATCCAACATGAAGAAAAACATCGATCGCATTTCGGTCAGCTTTAATTTGAACGGAGATTAGGCCTCTTTTGCGATTCACACCCGTGTTTCTGATTTATCGTAAGTCCAAACTTTAAATTCTCGTAGTGAGCGAACGGTTTGTCCTACAGAGCTCCGGGTGGTCTCAAAAAATTCTATAGAATCTTAAATTGAAGGAAAACAATACCTTTATATCAAAATTTTTTGAGTTAGGGCGTTTTCAAAATTTCAAAATAAATTTTGGAACCCTTAGAAGTGACCTACATCAACCAAAATCTTCGGGACACAACTAGACCCCAAATGGAGCCTACATACCAAATTTCATCAAAATCGATCAATGCTGAGTGGCAAAAGTGCCGCGTAAGGCAAACGGCGGACGGACGGCCAAATTTTTATTCGATTTTTGGATTCTACGTACCTTGAAACGTAAACCATAAAATTTTGAGAAGGTATTAAAAATTTTTTTTCTTGGTCGATTCCAAAGGTTCATTATTGAAAATAATAAACCAAAATAATAAACCAACAGTCGATGTGATGGGATCAAAAAATCCTATATGGCTAAAATTATAGTTTCAGGTTCTCACATTGCACAGAGAATTGAAGGCACGAATTCTCGTAAGGAGCGAACGGTTTGTCCTACTAGACCCCAAATGGAGCCTACATACCAAATTTCATCAAAATCGGTCAATGCTAAGTGGGAAAAGTACCGCGTCAAGCGGACGGAAGGCCAAATTTTTATTCGATTTTCGGATTCTACGTGCCTTGAAACGTAAACCATCAAATTTTGAGGGGGTGTTAAAAAATTTTTTTTCTTGGTCGATTCCAAAAGTTCATTTTCGAAAATAATATACCAAAATCCTATATGGCTAAAATTATAGTTTCAGGTTCTCACATTGCACAGATAATTGAAGGCACGGATTCTCCCTTACATTCTCGTAGGGAGAGAACGGATTGTCCTACTGGGCTCCGCGTGGTCTCAAAAAATTCTAAAAACTCTATACTATCTTAAATTGTAGATGTTCCGAAGAACTGTAGCAAATCTCAAACGTCTGCCAAGTGGGTGTGGCACATAGCTTCCTCGTATCCATAACCCGATTGTACAGATGATCCGATGCACAGTAGTTAATCTAAAAAAATCAATTTCTAAGTACATTCCACTACCCTCATAGGGGACCACCTACACGCTAATCTGAACAATCCGGAGAAATTTAGTCGAAATTGGATGGAAAATGTAGGAGTTAAGGCTGTTACAAGGAATTCACGTTTGCGCATGCGCAGCAACTACTATTAGTCTGGGGGAGATGATTTTCATAGGGGACCATCTACACGCCAATCTGAACAATTCTACCATCTCTAGCTCCCCTATCTCATACACCTGATTGTCATCTGAAATTTTTATTTTTATTAACTTTTCCCTACTTTGTAAACGCTTGGACCCTTGACTTCTTCCCCGACGATAGAATGATACATTGTGCATTATGTAATTGGGGTTGCCCGTCAAATAAATAAATAAATAAATAAATAAATAAATTCTAGAAAATGTCATCAAATTTGGATTAATAATGTGGGTGTTGTGGCTGTTATAAGAATTTTACGTTTGCGTATGCGCAGAGACTACTGTCAATTTTAAGGCCTTGATTTTCATTGGGTACCATCTACAACCTAATCCGCAATCCTGAAAATTTCATCAAAAACGGATAGAAAATGTGAAAGTTATGGCTGTTACAAGGAATTCACGTTCGCGCACGCGCAGCAGCTACTATCAGTCCGAGGGTGATGTTTTTCATAGGAAACTTTCTACAACCTAATCCGCACAATCCCTGAAAATATCATCCAAATCGGATGAAAAATGTGGAAGTTATGGCCGTTACAAGGAATTCGCGTTTGAGCATGCGCAGTAGCTACTATCAGTCCAGGGATAATTATTTTGGTAGGGGTAATTTGGTATCTACAACTTGATCCGCATAATCCCTGAAAATTTCATCGAAATCAGACAGAAAATGTGGAAGTTATGGCTGCTACATGGAATTCACGTTAGCGCATGCGCAGTAGCTACTATCAGTCCAGGAAATATGATTTTCGTAGGGGATCATCTACAACTTAATCCGCATAATCCTTGACAGTTTCATCTATATCGGATGAAAAATGTGGAAGTTATGGCTGTTACAAGGAATTCACGTTTGCGCATGCGCAGTGACTACTATCAGTCTGAGGGTGATGATTTTCATAGGGGACCGTCTCACGCCAACCCGCACAATCCCTGAAAATTTCATGGAAATCGGACAATAACTTCGTACAGTTATGCCGGTTACAGGGATTTCATTACAGACAGACACGGAACCAAAATTGTTCAGAAAGATCTGAAACTTGAAACGCAAGTGGAAATTTCGATTTTGGAGAATTTTTTTTTTTTTTTTTTTCAACCTTGAAAAGTTAAAACGTAGCTTCCGCTACCTTGGTAGACTCGGAAGCAAAATATCAGTCTCTAAGTAGTACGCCAACCCGCACAATCAATGAAAATGTCATCGAATCATCCATTATGGCTGTTAGAAGGAATTCACGTTTGCGTAGAGACTACTATCAACCCGTAGGCCATGATTTTCATGTGGGATCATCTGTACAAAACGTGCTGATGTAATTATGTGCTGTAATGATATGATGGTATGCAATACCATCGACTGTAGCGGTGAAATGTTTTTTCCGAATATAATGAGGAATTTCACCATGTCGGAATTTCCTATTTTTGACCCCAAAATCGGATTCAGCACCTCGAAAAACCCCCTAAGGCAAACTTTCAGCCCGAACTTCCTAATTTACGAATAAACAAAACAGTGTAGAAAATACGAATGTTTAAAAAAACCGGGAAAATGACGTCATGCTGGAATAGTTCATTTATGGCCGCTTGAAGCGCTGAGATCGAGAAATCCATAGTCCCCAGATGCAAAATTTCATGAAACAGTAAAGTTCGAAATCGAAAAACTGAAGAAAAAAATAGAAAAAGCGAGATGGGGAAAATTAGGTTTCCTCTGTTTCTGTTTGATAAGTTTTCTCTTAGAAAACACGATTTCGTCGTTCCAAAGGGCAACACTGGGAGGAGATGGCGATCCGAACAGCCCAATCAGCGAGCGTTCCCGCTGCACGTCTGTTTTCCCGGTTAGTTTTGAAATTAAAAATTTTGATTGTCTCCCAAAAATAACAGGAGACTTATTTTCCGAAATCAGCCCGATTTTCATCTATCCCACACCATTAACTATTCAGGAAAAATGCAAACAGAAATCGGTGAAATTCCTCATTTTCAATGTTACATGTGAAAGAAATCCGACCAAGACGGATCCTCAAAAATCAAAATTCCCACGTTTTGGTGACATTTTCATGGTTGATGTGGAGAAGCCTCTATACGGTACCCCAGTGTATCGACATAGCTGACCGCAATCGTACCATTTAAATATCACCAGCCTCACGGTTTTCAATATAATCCAATCGAAATATTAGTAAGCACATTCGCCTTAGAATGCTGCTATTAAACGCTGCCAAGGAAATTTATTCGACCCTCATTCCGTTTTTACTCCCCCTATCAGAATAATGACCAAAAGAGCCTTCGATAAATTGGTCTCAGCCAACTTAAAATCCGGTATTTCGGAGATCGCCACTCTTTTCAACCGGTTGAATTTTATTTCATTTTTTTAAGAAACAAATCAGGGATTCTGGTTTTACGACCGTGGGAGCTGACCCGGGTGTCGACCCCTCCGAAAGAAGTCACATGAACTACAAAGGCCCAAAATTTATCACCTAATTATGTACCAAAGAACACGTAGAAAGTCAAAAATCGTCCGCAATAAAAACAAGCGGAAACTTTGAAGCTGATGAGGGCAACCTCTGGATTAGACATCAGTTTCATTATAAATATCAATACAATTTTACATAACGGTTATGATTGGCAAACACTTGGTAACTGGAAAATCCCCTATAATAGTTGAAACACTCCAACTCAAACTTTTCTCATTTACTCGTACCAACATAATTCTTGAATGGTGCAAAAATAACGAATAGAAAGCAAAATATCATGAACAACTTGAAGTTCCCTTAACTAGTGATAACTTGTACATTCCGTAGTCGTTTTCAACATGACACATGGGCTGTTCAGCGATATAATAGGTTTAACAAAACGTGGTTATTGGTGGAATGAAGTTGAATATTCGTCTAATATCCGTAAACCAACTGTTGTACTCGTAGATTACATTTGAGATTGGAAATCGGACAATCAGTAATCAGGATTAGATCGACATTGAACTAGGAGGAATGAGGTGTGCGCATGGGTTGGAAAAACTGTTTATTGTTAATTTTAATCTAAACTAGACCTCATTCTGAGAATATTGGCACCAACCGCGACCTTATGGCGAGAGAAGACCTTTTTATATGATTTTTCAAAGTTTGAATGTTTATGACGTCACAGTTGGCTGGGGGGTCCTGCCCATGCGGGAGGGGCGCGTGACGTCATAAACATTCGAAACTTTTAAAAATCATAGAAAAACATCTACTCATCCAAAAAGAGAACGGCTGGTGTCAAAATTCTCAGAATGAGGTCTACTTCCGATTAAAAACATTTTTTAAAAACTGCAAATTATTACACAATGGTTTATTATTTTTCTAAAATTATAGATGACTCGCCTGCAAAAACACGGCTTTGCCATTGTTACCACCAACCATCCAACATAAAGAAAAATATCGATCGCATTTCGGTCAGCTAAAATTTGAACGGAGATTCGGCCTCTTCTGCGATTCACACCCGTGTTTCTGATTTATCGTAAGACCAACCCTTAAATTCTCCTAGGGAACAAACGGTTTGTCCTACTGTCTCTAAAACTTCTAAAAATTCAATACCATGTTAAATTTATGGAAAAACAATACCCTTATAATATAAAGGTATTGTTTTTCCATCAATTTGATCAATTAAAAAACGCCCTAACTCAAAACATATTGTTTAGTAATGCATGCATTCCAGGGGACGTCCCATTGGATAAGAATTAGATCAGTTTAACCAGTTGTTAAGTGATAAAACTGTTTCACTCGATGTAATTCATTTATTACTTTAGGCAAGAAATACTGACACCCCCCCCCCCCTCCCCACCATTATCCACCTTAACATTTCTAGCGGCATGGGAGCCTCGAATCTGAAGAGCATTTTAAAATCCATGATCTACGATACCCAACATGCGAATTCGAGTTCAACCCCCCCCCCCCCCCCCACCACCACCACCCCAACGCCAACAATGGTGCCAGTCTGGCACCAAAGCGGAAATGCGTCGTAACATTGAACTTTCATCTGTTGGTTTTGGTAGGCAGTCCGTCGGAGTTCACATCCGTATTCAAGGTGAACCACAAAAAAAAAACACGAAATAAGCGGTTTATGGCATCATGGCACCATGGTGGCACCACTATTAGTTCCATGGTGGTACAGTGAATAATTCATGAAAATCCGGAGGTATAATGAGAGTTTTTCCTCAATTTCAAAGCTTGGGTACAATTAGTAAGCAGTAAAGGAACCGGAATATTGAAAAATCGGATATTTTGTGAATATTATCCCCCCACTCACCCCCTACCCCTGCGAATTTTGGTACTCTGGTAAAATCATGTACAACTCGGAAGTTATTTGAGTCAAACAAAAAAAGAAACACGCAAATCGGTTGTAAACTGAGGCCTGGGCAGAGTTTACAAGATTATGCACGCAAACGCACGTTTTTTAAGCATTAACCCCCCCTTTCCCCCTCTTAAAAAGCAAAATCCGAAATTCCGGCGCCGTAGTGCACAACTAGATAGTATTCCGCGTCAAACGAAAAAAGAACCACGAAAATCGTTTGAGAACTAAGGCCTGGGCAGAGCACACAAGATTATGCCCAAAAACGCACGTTTTTTGAGCATTAACCCCCCCTTTCCTCCCCTTAAAAGGCAAAATTCGAAATTCCGGCGACGTAGTGCACAACTAGATAGTTTTCCGCGACGAACAAAAAAAGAACCAGGAAAATCGGTTGAGAACTAAGGCCTGTGCAGAGTACACAAGATTTTGTTACACACACACACACACACACACATATACACACACACACAGACATACACCTATGGTTTTGTTTCGCGGATTTGGATTCAGAATGGTCTAAAACGGATTACTGTGTGGTTATTTTTTTTTCTGTTGAGTGTTGTCCTCCTTCACCCCAGATCGATCGCATAAGGACGCCCAAGTCTTACTGTGGGACGTCCTAAAAACTTAGATATTATTATCTACATTTTTTGAGTTAGGGCGTTTTCAAAATTTCAACCCTTATTTTTGAACCCTTAGAAGTGACCTACATCAACCAAAATCTTCGGGGCACAACTGGACCCCACATAGAGCCCACATACCACATTTCATCAAAATCATTATTGAAAATGATAAACCAAACCACACCCTCATTGCACAGCTAAACTCTAACTGTTAGGAATAAAAATGTCATTATGGATGGCAGCAAAGCGCTTCTGAGGCGCAGTACCTACCAAATATCACACCACTCCGACTCGTTCTAGCTCTTTTGAACATCTATCTTCCTATCAACTAATTACAGTTATGTTACGGTAGAGATTGACAGTGTTTAGAACCCTCAAATGAACAAATTAATTATGTATCGTGAAGTCAAATAGTTATTTTTTTTAATCTGATAGCAGTAAATCGCAACTAACTTCTGCCAAATGGGTGTGGCATGTAGCTTCCTCATATCTCTTTGAGCTGATACTCAATTTAATCGTGAATCGGGAAACAAAGAAAAATCCGGCATGGAAATTATGAAAAGACAAAACAACTTTATTCAAAGAAGTGAGATACGTAGCTACCTAATCGGGAGCTCCGGAAAATTAAGGTAGATTAAGCTTATTAGCTTTTTCTATGGCGCAGTGGAAATGATGAGTGGTGGCAAGCAGTGATCCTGGAGAGGCCGATGACAATGGATTGGCCTGTCCGATAGGTAAATACGAGTTCCTTCCGTATATCAATATCTCGATAGATGATAGATCCGGTTCTGTTTAAGGGGGTCTCAGTCAGTCGCCGTTCGTTTCTCGTTCCAGGTCAGTATTTCACGAAATTGAAGGGGCGAAAACTAAAAAAGTTGTACCTACATTTGAAATTGTAAAGGATTTTAGAAATTCGTTAGTTCATGGCCCTAGGGAATTGAAAAACTGAAATATTGCCGCTGGAATCATCAAAATCGAACAATAATTGCCAGAGAAAAATGGGAAAAAAGCCGTTGATTCAGTTATGTTTTTCCCGTAAAATGTAGCTAAACTTGAAATTTTAAAGGATTTTAGAAATTCATTAGTTCATGGGCCTTGAGAATTGAAAAACTGAAAGATTATAGTGGAATCATCAAAATCGAACAATAATTGCCAGAGAAATATAGGAAAATCATGGGAAAACCCATTTAGTCAGTAGTTTTTTCCATATTTCTCTGTCAATTATTGTTCGATTTTGATGATTCCGGCGGCAATATTTCAGTTTTTCAATTCCCTAGGGCCGTGCACTAATGAATTTCTAAAATCCTTTAAAATTTCAAATTTAGGTACAATTTTTAAAGTTTTTGCCTCTTCAATTTCGCGAAATACTGGCCCGGAACGAGGAACGAACGGCGACCGACTGAGACTCCCTTAAGGGGGTTCATGAGTCAAAATCGAAAATTTTTCGACTTTTTCGTTTTTATTTTTATAAAAGTCGACAGGTTTTCCCAGACATTTTGGTATATAAAAATATTAAATTTGAGCAGTGGAAAGCAGAGATATGAATTTTCAAAGATTGAGGAGCCAATCGCTGTTTCCGGGGGAAAGCTGTTTCCCGCTCCAGGTTCTTAGTTTGATATAATATGTCCTACTAAGTTCTGATTGATATACTATGTCCTACTCCATGGTTCCAGCACAGGTTACCATGCCACTAAATAGTACAAAAATAGCATAGCACTAGATTAATGAAGAAATCAAGTGAACCATAGTTAGTTAAGTGAACCATAGTCAAGTGTATCATTATAGTAAGGTTATCAGTACTACGTGATGTGAAATAACCTTACCTAACCGGTGGAAACAATGACTGATAAGAATCATAGATAAGGAATAATCAGACCTCATTTTCAATTCCTTCAATAAAAAATAATTACGAACTATCGATCAAATACCTCAAAAACGGTAATCTTTCACAAATCGGAAAACCCTCGTTTTTTGTCACTTAGGTACCTGTTTCTCGACAGCCAATAGAGCTGGCAACTTCAATTTTTTTTTATATTGTCGATAGGGGTTTAATACAGTCATTGAACAAGTTTGGACGGAAAACACCCAACAGAAACATGGCTAGAATTAAAAAATCATAAGCATTAAAAATATGAAAAAACTGTTTTACTATATTGTCTCTAGGTAAAATAATATTTACACTACAGAGTTGAAACTCGCTCAGTGGTTATGTGAAGAGTAGATAAAGAATCTAAAAAAAAGTATGAAGATATCATGAATATATCCAGAGAAACAGGTACATGAAAAAGTGTTAAATTAGAACCGACTCATGAACCCCCTTAAGTTGACAGCAACTTTGCTGGCGGGGTACCCCGAACGAATTCAATGTGGCAATTCGTTAAAGCAGAAAATATAGGTTTGTTTGTGTCGGTTTACTCCTAGGAGACTCGATTGTTACAGAAGCGACTGGTGGCGACAGGCAGTGCAAGCGGCGAGCGGCGCGATAAGGGAGCGGCGAAAGTTCATGAGCGGAGGACGAGATTAACAAAAGTAATGAATAAAAACTCAGATTTATAATAGTAAGCAAACGGCTACAACAATCCATATGTTGACTGCATAAGTAGGTAGATGATCAGAAGCATAGTAGTTAATCTCAAATTTCCAAGTACGCCAACCAGCACAATCTCTAAAAATGTCATCGACTCAGGATGGAAAATGTAGGAGATATGGCTAATACAAGGATTTTACGTTTGCGCATGCGCAGGTACTATTTATCTATCCGGGGACGATGATTTTCATCTACACATTTATCTGGGACCATCTACACATGAACCCGCACAATTCCTGAAAATGTCAACGAAATCGGACAATTCAACAATCGCAGAAGTGCTCGTAGAAGGATTTGAGTAAACATAGACCTTTAAGACAGACAGAAACGAAAACTGAATAGTTCAAAAAGATCTAAAACGTGAAACGCTACCTAGTGGAAATTTAGATTTTGGTAGACATTTTTTTTCTAACCATGAAGAGTGAAAACAATGCTTTCGTTACCTTGGTAGTCTCAGAAGCAAAATATAATGAAATACAACATTACAGCCCAGTCAATTTGTACATTCAACATTGCAATGGCGATCTACGATTTTGGTTTATTATTTTCAATAATAAGCCTTTGGAATCGAGCAAGAAAAAAAATTTTAACCCCCCCTCAAAATTTGATGTTTTACGTTTCAAGGTACGTAGAATAAGAAAATCGAATAAAAAAATTTCCGTCCGTCCGCCGTACGCCGTACGCCGTCCGCCGTACGCGGCACTTTTCTTAGCAACACTGGACCGATTTGGTTCAAATTTGGTATATGGGCTCCATTTGGGGTCTAGTTGTGCCGCGAAGCTTTTGGTTGATGTAGGTCACTTCTAAGGGGTGAAAATTAAGGGTTGAAATTTTCAAGAGTGCCCTAGCTCGAAAACTCTCGAAATAAAGGTATCGTTTTTTCACCAATTTTAAATAGTATTGAATTTTTTAAAATTTTTGAGACCACCCGGAGCTCTGTAGGACAAACCGTTCGGTCCCTACGAGTACTTGAAGGTTTTCCTTCCATAAAACAGAATCATGAGTGTGAATCGCAAAAGAGGTCTAATCTCCATTCAAATTTTATCGGACTAAAATGCGATCGCTGTACATTTCTTCGATTTGTATACAGTTTTGCCTCTGCGTAACCAGTAATAAAATTTCCATATGAAGCTTTCTATTTTTCGAATCGAGTGTGAAGCGTTTAATTCTTTCTAATAAACTTGATTGTGAAGGTGTGAAGCCAGTATGGTGTGGTAGGTAGTACCTAGCTGGTAGGTAAAAAAAGTTGGTAGGTAAAAAAAATGTTGGTGGGTAAAAAACGCTGCAAATCATTGCTCAAAGGCTTCTTCACTCTTCTGATCACTGATCAGCTGAGTGAGCTCCGGAACCATTTTCAATCCTATTGAATGGGAAAGCTCTTCCAGGCGTCTCCAGCATTCGAGGAAATCTTCTTCACTCCTCACATCACTGATCAGCTGAGTGAGCTCCAAAGCCATTTTCAATCCTATTGAATGGAAGTGCTCTTTCAGGCGTCTCCAGCATTCGAGGAGATCTTCTTCACTCCTCAGATCACTGATCAGCTGAGTGAGCTCCGAAGCCATTTTCAATCCTATTGAATGGAAGTGCTCTTCCAGGCGTCTTCAGCATTCGAGGAGATCTTCTTCACTCTTCAGATCACTGATCAGCTGAGTGAGCTCCGAAGTCATTTTCAATCCTATTGAACGCAGGAAGCTGAAATTTGAGAGGGAAGGTCAAGGGAGAATACAGATGGTGGTAGGTGAGCAGATTTGAGCAATGATTTGCAGCGTTTTTTCATTTGTAGTTAGGATCCCTAAGAGTAGTTTACTCCCAATTTTCCAACCCTGAAAACTCTGTGCAACTGACGTGATCAAAATAATGAACTCATACGGGGACTACTGATCTCAGCTTCATTTGTTTGTCAATTCATTTCACTGATTACCCAAGAGCTACTTAGTTTTATTTTCGCATCACTGCGAATTTTGCTTGACACTGTAGAAGACTGACTGTGTTTCTTCATGCTAGAACGCCTCCTATTCCAATCCTGAAGAATCTTTTTGGAACTAAGCAGAAACTAGAAATGAGATCCTAACTTCCGAAGAAACCGTTTTCTTTTCTTGATTTACGAGCGGTCCTTCGCTTTTCAACTTATTTCTCGTATGTATCTTCTCGTATTCGTATTGACCAAAATTTATGAAAATATGAAGAAAGAATCCGGAAAGGGAAGGTAGAAAAGAAGTGGTAAAATAACGCTTAAGTCAAGGATGAGTTAATTTTCTTATTCACTGATGCTGTGTCCACAAGCATTTTACAGGTGGTTGAAGGTGCATTGGAAGACTCGCTCAGTACACTTCGCCTACGGGTTCAGCAGACCCTTCACATTGTGAGCGTTTCTAGCTACAGTTTCTCCCGCTTGCACTGCCAGGCCTAACAGTCCTCCGAGCACCGGGTTACAAGTTTATAGCGGACAACCGCTCGCAAGTCCTAGACCTCAAAGTATTATGGCCCCAGCCACGCATACTAATTGGGCTTTACTCGGCCAGAGCTGCGAGTTGGGTTCGCCACAGGAGAGTGTTCTAGTTAGGCCGGTAAACTGTTCGCGATGCTGTGCGAGGGGTATTTACTTATCACGGAGACGGCCTTTCGTGGAAAAGCAGAGCAATAAAAACCCCGGTTCGCAATAAAAGAATGGATATTGTAAACAAAGGTGATGGTTGGCAAATAACAACAGTTACGGTTCGACACGAAAATGCCAATTTCAACGTAATAATCCAATTATGCGCACAGGACTTTGTCCCACGGTAATGGGGCACATTACATGAATAAGTATGATTATTTTTCAGATTGGGAATAATCTTACAATTGATTTTATATACAGGTGTTCCATGTAAAGGGATGCAAAACTTCGGGAGTCGATTCTACGATTAATTTAAGTTAGAAAGTCTCTTGGCAATTTTGTTTTGATCCCTTGTTAACATGGAACATGTTTCAGCCGTGAGCTAACTGGCCAAAATGGTCAAGAAATTTTGTTACGAAAAAGTGACCCCCCCCCCCTATTTTGCAATGATTTCCTCTTACAACCAAGTCGTTGCTACAGAACTTCATCTTCGTCATTCGTGTTCGTAGAAACATTGTTCACCACACGTTGGAAAGCCCTAAGTTTATGCATAAATGATATACTGCCAAAACCGCTGGATTTCGAGAAGAAACTCAGATTAACCCCTGAATTAAAAGAACTGCGAACAACATTCGGCAAAAAATTTGCTTTTTTCCAAGTTTTTAAGAATTTTCAGATTTATTCGTGTTTTTGACATTACTTACGTCACCAAAATTACCATAACTAAGTACCTACCTTGATTCACCGTTCACATATAAAACGTCTGGCAATTGGGCGTGGCACAAAGCTTCCTCGTATCTATAACCCGATTGTATAGATGACCCGATGCAATGTAGCTAACCTCAAAACTTTAATTTCTAAGTACCTTGCACCACATTTCTTCGAAATCAAAAGGAAAATGTGATTAGGAATTCACATTTGCGCATACGCAGTGCCTATTAATAGTCCGGGGCGATTATTGTCATTGGGAACCATCTGCACGCTAACCCGCACAATCTCTGGTATTTTCTTCGAAATCGGACGGAAAATGCAGAAGTTATGGCTTCGGGGGAATTCACGTTTGTGCATGGGCAGAGGCTACAATCTGTTTGGAACCTATGATTTTGAAATTCCATCGAAATCAGGTGTGAAATGTAGACATTATGGGTGTTACTAGGAATTGACGTTTACGCATGCGCAGCAGCTACTATCAGTCCGGAGGTAATGATTTTCGTAGATGACCATCTACACGTCAACCTGCACACAATCCCTGAAAATCTGATTGAAATTGACTTAGTATAGTTATGCCCCTTACAAGGATTTCATTACAGACATACAGATACACAGACAGGGTACCAAAATTGTTCTGAAAGGCCTGATACGTAAACGCGAGTGGAAATTCTGATTTTGGAGAACATTTCTTTTTCAACCTTGAAAAGTGAAAACAAAGCTTCCGCTACCTTGGTAGACTCGGAAGCGAAATAAAGACACCATAGGAAAGAACGTTAAATTTTCCTAATTAATTGAACTTAAATTTTGGGATTAAGTGCTTGTAATTAAACTGGGTGTTCGCAATTTACGAACAAATGAGACCAACGTACTTGACGTTCGTTGTGGTGTTTTGTATGATTGAGACCCGAAAGTACTAATAATTAGTAAATTATTTACTTTGTTCAGAAAAGTCTAGAATTAATGAAGATACTACTTCAGGTGCCACTAGTAATATTTACTTTAAATACTGAAATTCTTTTGACTTTAGTTTGGAACAAAATTCTATTAACCCTTAATGTACTGAGGTATATTTTTGTTTGTTTTGGAAATCCGATTTTCACCGGCAACAGTTCATCCACTTTCACCCAAAACTGATAGCCGTTGGCTGTCTTGGTATTCCATCTATCGATTGTATAAGAAAACGTTATGTACATACTCAAAGAAGAAACAAAATAATTCTCATAATGATTTACTGTAATAGGGCCTTCGAAGTACCTTCGACCTTCATTTATCGCCTTGTAGGCTATTAGTTGGGTTTCCTGATCGCTAAACATTCTCACATTGCCGTCAATGTACATCCTCGAAAGTATATGCTACATTGAGAAACATTTTAATGAATATCAAATCAGAAAGGAAATACATTATTATAATACCAGAGCGTCTAATTTGTTGGAAATCAAAAGAAACAGGATAAAAAGATGTGATAATGCTAAGAATTATTGGGACATTCAATTATTTAACAAAATAGAAAACGAATGATTAGAAAACGAATGATTTTATAATGCGTGATAAGGAATCCCTCTCATGTAAATAGTAATATTAGTAGACAAATCAAGGAATTTTATATACGTAATACTTGAGTATTTTAAGGGCTTGGTGATTTTTCCCTATTTTTGGTTTGCTCTATTATTTTTTTTTTTCACCTAATTAAAAGGGTGTTTTTATTTTTATTCTTGCTATGTATGCTTTCTTATTGCTATGTAAAGCTGGCAGAGGAATAATTTTTTTTAAAGTACTATGTCCAAGGTATTGTGATAATGTTTATGTGATATCGTTTTGTCCCTCGTCAATGTTTTATTTTTTTGTAAATTAGTTGTAGTCTGCGTGCTTATGTGTTGGTGTGTCTGTAATTCCTGTAATGATTCGCTTTCGCGAAGTTGCTAGCCTTTGTCGTTGGGATGGGTGGTCGCATTGTGGGAAGCCGCCATGGTGGATGGGGCCCGTGGCCGGTCGGGTAGCCCCACGCCGTCACAAGTCGTAAAATTTCATTGTACATTTCATTGCACACAATGATTATTTAAATATTTCGACAATTGTGATATATACATTGTATTTCCTCAAATATACTCTCGTCAGAGATGGTGTCACAGATCTCTCTAAGAAGTAAACCTTCTCCACCTTATTCCTTGGTTCTGTACTTTATGAGAAATAACAGACCCCAACATCCAACCAAGGATTTTTCCATGTTTCCTTCTTCTACTCCAACAAAAGTGGGTTTATAGACAGATTCTGCTAACTCGAATAGCGCAAGTGGCCCTTGGAAAGACCAAGATTGTAATAAGGCCTTTGAGGAACCTTCTGCTCAAATACTCTAGATTTGTCAGAATAAATCTGAGTTTAATTTTAAAAATCCGAAAAACAAATGTGGTGAACAAGTTGGAAATTAAGGGTTAAGGAGAAACCAAGTAACGGAAATAACAATTAACGTTGTTATATTTGCACGACGCTCAAGATTAATCAAATATGTATTGATTTGTGATAACGAGCAAGCACATACGTTGGTGCAATGTGAACTGACAATACCTGCATAAAATGATACTTTTCAACCAAAAGAAGAAGAATTGGAAAAAATATTAGAATTTTGGGATACCTGTCCTACTTTGTTGCCTAAAAATAAAATACCTACTAAACTCGAAACTGGTTTTTAAACTCATTAGAGAGCAGCGCCCTTCTCTGACGAGCAGTGTTTATAATAATCATTATGATGGCCACTATAAAAAGTAAACATCACGAAAAGCGTGCTTGAACACCACCTACTCCGCCAATAGACAACTACTTATGTACGGAGGGCTCCCACAGACAAACATTTCCATCTCGCCCACTCGCGCACAACAACCGCGTTTCTCTTCGAATGCCTTCAAGTTATCGAGCTCGACATGATTCCCCTTTATAGCTATTTAGTTCATTGCCTTTGAAGCTTCTTGAATATGAAAACAGCGTATCATACGAACAATTGCCCGGGGGGCGAATCCATTTCAATAAATCTCCCACACGCCGAAAGAACGTAGACGTGTTACGGGAGTTGGATCTACGATTCATGTTTTGTTTTTGACAACTGCTGAGAAGGTAGGCAGTGACTCGATGATGAATAATCGAATTCGATGATGCCGGGATTCCTTTTTGCATCATAAATTCCAAAAACCGTTTTGAAAACACTCCTTGAAATGAATCATTGAAGGTCTGTGATGCACTACCTGAATAGTGTATGACACTGATTTTCGATAAGATGCCAATAATGAACCTTTGGAATTGAAACAAAAAACAATTTTAACCCCACAAAATATCATGTTTCAAGTTTCAGGGTATCAAAAATCCGAAAACCTAATATGAATACCAAGAACTCGGATTTTTCATAAATAATACCTACCTAGCAACTATATTATCGTACTAAGAAAAAAATCAGGATTATTTTGGCAATTATAACCTTATATTATATAAGGATTATAATTATTGTAGGTAAGAATTTTCTGCCAAAACAATCCTGATTTTAACACAGAATGTGTTTTTGCGATGACCTACCGAAAAAAAATCGTCACGAAAAAGCGACAGAAAAAACCGTTACGCGCCTTTTATAATGATTTTCACGTGCAACCAAGCCGTTGGTAAGGAAATAGAACTCCCGCAGTGTTCATTGCACAGAAATTGTTCACCATTCGTTGGAAAGCTCTCAATTTATACAGTATTTTTCTTGTAGTTACATATTTATTTATATAACATTTATAGGGTTTTAGACCAAATTAAATGTCTAACAATTATTTATTTTATTATTGCCAAAGACTCCACATTTATTATTGTTGTTTTTTATTTAACGGATGACTAGCATCGCAAAAACACATTCTGTGTTCCTATGATTTCATACAGAGTATGGAAAAAGAAATAAACCGGGGGGTGCAGGGGGGCGGAGCCCCCCGCCGAGGCGCAAAGCGCCGAGTTTTACTTAGTACGATAATATAGTTGCTAGGTATTATTGCTATAATATAGTTGCTAGACAATTAATTTGTCGAAATTTGGTTCCTGGTTGCTGAAGAAGCACAGATGAGGGACATGCAACTCTGCGTGAGATTCACCATAATATGGTTGAGAGAAAAAACACTTTATTGAACATTGTAGAAGGAATGAAGGTGGACAAGGATTCCAGTAGTTGTCGAAACGTAATAGATTTGCCGAAAGTTCAAATTGAGTTGCCAAAAGTTCAAAATGGTATGCTAAAAGTTTTTCAAGAAATTCAAAATGATTTATGTCTAAGGGTTTTTTTTTGCGGGCGTGCGACCATATATATAATATATGGTTAGTATATTATATTAAGTCTGGTAGCGAGGTTGGAAGAAGAAGAAGACATGAAACTCAAAGAAAGGTAAAGATGTTGCTTTTCATCTGCTGAACTTAAGGAAGGGACATCGACATCGATGTTTCGAACACATCGATGTTTTTGGTTCGATGTTCGATGTTGACATCATGTTGAGATATCTCGATAATATCGAACATCGAGCAACATCGATGTTAGCCATGATATCACCGGTTTTATTCCTTGGAACATCCATGTTTCTCACAAGAAAATGAGGAAAAAAATTCTTAAGAGCCTTTTAAAATTATTATCTAATTTCTTTCTTGAATCGAGTTGTCATATCACTCAGTACGTTTTACTCCCTTAGTAATCAAAAACTAAATTTCGCCCACGGTAACCATCCGCGCCATCGTCCGGCTTCCTTTCAAAGTTGTAGGTATGTGATAAATGGAGTAGCTGGATCGATATTTCCAAGAACCTCTGTAGGATGATCCGACTTGATGATTCAACTTCCAGAGGGCCAAGTTCGAAAGGGTTTCATATCGAAAGAATTGTTCTCAGCATGAATACCATCCCACTTCCCACTCACACAAAACACGGGGAAAAATCAATTTCGTTTTTGACATAGATATGTCTTTTGGCTGAGGGTCAAGGTTTGCGACACTTTTTTTAGCCACAAAAAATGCAACGCGATGCCATTAAACAAAATCATAGCTACATATCGGCAGCTATGAAGCAAGGTTTTCTATAATATTGCGATATATTACGTGCGATCGGAGAGTTTTTCTTTTAGAAAAAAACCAGGGCAAGCCAACTACTTGGAGGCTTCGGCTAAAATTCAAGGAACATGGAACATGCTTTAGCCGTGTTTTGTTTGTTTTTTGTTTCCTTTTACTAGGAATGTGTTGTGTGTGGTTTTAATTTAGTTCTTCATGGGCCTGCTTTTCAAATTGCTCGTCATTTCATTCTTCTTGATGTCCCAAAGGTATTGTTATTATTAAGAAATCGAAAACATCTAAAGCGTCGAAGAACACATCACAATTAAAATCTACTAAATCGAGGTTGGTTTTTGCCGCGAATGTTGTTTACAGTTCTTTTTAATCAGAGGTATATCTCATCTTCGTCTATACTTACAGCTGTTTTGGCAGTACATAATTACGCATAAATTGAGGGCTTTTCAACGAGTGGCGAACGATTTTCGTGGGATGTAAACTAACGGCGATGTATTTCCCTAGAAATGGTCAGTTGTAAGTGAAAATCTTTACAAAATCCCGCGCTACTTTCGTTCCACGGTTTGGTCACGTTTTTGCCCGGCTAGGTGATGGCTAAAGCATGTTCCATGCTAAAAATTCTGTTTATTCATAGAAACATTGGACATATCCATGATCTTGTTTTTCCCTCTAAGGGAGAAATTTCATGGCGTTTGGTTCATAAGTCTGATTTATAACCGCTCAGTTGATAAATAATTTATGAGTTTGGCTGTGTTAGAACTTGAGTAGCAATTTGCAATGGTTTATTACATACTTAACCTTAAATTTATGTTCTACAAGGGGTTTCCGACTTTGGATCTGGTTTCCGTTACGGGTCAGGATCCCCCGGTGTTACATTTTTTCAGTCCTCCTGCATGGAGTAGAATCGTGGACGCTTACCAAACAAATGAGCCGGTACATTGAAAGTTTTGAAGTGTGGGCGTATTGGAGAATTCTGAAAGTACCTTGGACGGAGAAGGCAACCAATATTGAAATCCTCAGACGCATAGATAAGGAGATGGAGTTGATGAGCACAGCAGAAAGGCGCAAGTTGCAATACTTTGGCCATATGATGCGAAATGAGAAGTACTCTCTTCTAAATAATACGTTGCAAGGCAGAAATGATGGGAGACGAGAACCTGGACGGCGACGAATATCTTGGTTGAATAATCCTCGTCAGTGGTTTGGGAAGTCCTCATCTTCATTGTTTCGGAAGGCTGTAGATAAGGTAATTATTACAGGGATGACAGCCAACGTTCGTCGCGGACAGGGCACTTGAAGAAGAAGAAGAAGATCAGTTTTCCCCTTTTTTGGATCAATTCCCTGATGTCTTGAAATCAGTTTCCTAATTAGTATTTTTTCCAACTTTTCCGGGCAATGACTCGTGTTGAATGTGTCAATAGTAATTTTACAGGGTCAAAGATACAACTTGCATTGTATCTTGCACAATAATTTGATATCATTCAGTGACCTTTGACAGCACCACAGATGTACGAATGTACGTTGCATCGAGCATGTAGGGAAAGATTCAGAGGAACAAACCGGCCGGTCGTCGCCTATTAGCGCGCGATCTTTTCTCGACGAGTAATTGCCTCTCTTCCATGGTAGGCTTTCAAAGATGAGAGACCGAGAGAGAGAAACGAGGATAGAGCGAGAAAAATTCTTATTTGGCGCCGATTTAATCCAGAGCGAGCTTCGCCTGGTGATGGCAGGATGTCTTCTATTTTCTGTTGATGCGGGGCGAGCCGCGCCCAGACCTTGCTCTCTAAAAAGGCTATAAGTTCAAGGCCCAGACCGCTCTCGGCTTGTGCTCAACACTTGTTCCACTGCATCACTCTTCGGCAGATTGCTATCTGGGGAGGCTCGAGGCACCAATTTGCTGACGATAGCCAACGATTTGCGTGCATAGAACGTTCTCGCACAACACTGTGAAAATGAAGAACGTAACAAGTAGATGTTCGGTCATTAAGAAGGCACTGCATCCATATCGGTACAAGTTGGCGGTACGTGATCTTTATACTCTAAAAGAGCAGGTGTATGTTTTGCCGATGGAGCGGAGGCACAAAATCGCACATGAAGAACAAAATTACGTACCTACATTTTTCATCAATACTATTATTTCATAAAGCCTGGATTCGTACAGTACTTCATAATCATAATCAGTCCTACATACTAACTGTGTTATAGCTATGAAGCCTCCATTCTTTCTCTCTTTCAAGATACGTTCGAAAGAGAAATTATTAACAATTTATGGAAAATTAAATTAATAGATATGGATTAATAGATTCAAGTGAGATAATCGATGCTACACTAACTTTAAATATTAATTTGATAAGAGACTGACATTAATATATTATTTTTTATTCGATAATTTTCTGTCAAAACGGAAGAGAGAACCAATGGATCCTATTTTTGTGCAGATACATAAATGAAAAAAAATCAATCAATCAATCTTTATTTAGGCTCCTAACATTCGACATTCGACAACGTTATGCAAACTAATTTAATTAAAAATGAAGAATGGAATATAAAAATACGCATAGAAATTGGAATAATGTCCGCTCTTTCCATTTCACGAAATGGATACTCCTAGGGATTGAATTGGAACCACCCTCCGTATTCCCCTGACTTGGCTCATTCCAATTTCCGTCTTTTCACCTCCCAGAAAACTCTTTTCAACCAACGAGGAAATGAAGAAAGAGGACCTAAACTGGCAGAAAGAGTTGGCGGTAGAATTCTTCGAAGAGGGTATTAAGAAGCTTGTGCCGAGACCCAAAACATGCATAGAGGCGATTATGTAGAAAAATAAGTGCGATTTTAACCTATAAAACCCTGAAATTTTTTTAATACAATAAAAAAACAGAAAATTTTAGTACTTTGACTTCCTGGACGTACCTCGGATTCAAAGGTTAATATGGAAGGATGCTATACTACCTACCCGACCTGACAATCGTTTTCCCGTACCTGCCAAAGTTCACCAAAACTGATTTTTCTACTTGATCGAGGCATAATTTTTGAAATATTAAAGATGACATGACTGATAGAAGACAGACGAACACTGTATAATATACATATTATGTACCTACATAACATCTGTGTTATGGAGTGTCGTTTTGAAGTTGCTTCGAATCTTCTTCAGGTTGGAGTTCGACTGTTCAACTTTCTTCCTCTTGACATTCGAATCCTACCAACTGCCTCATTCAAGAGAACCATTAAAAGAATGTTGTTGGAATTTTATGTAAATTGGAACCACTTTTAAGAGCGAGGAAACTTAGCTCTTTCGAAAAAGTTCAAAATCACAAAATATTCAAGTTGATGTTGCAAACATTTTTATTGAAGGCAACTCAACGTCGTTTTACAATGAAAAAATACATTGAACCCAAAAGTTCCAATTTTCTAAGGAGTGTCTGAACATTGGAGCAAACGAACCAGGCACTCCTCCTTCCACCGTTTTTATTCATTATTTTCCAGCAAAATCCAACAGTATGCCTCCTGTAAATAATCCTGAATGCCAAACAATTGAAGACTCAGAGAATATTGTTAGTTCAATGCAAAAAATTTGTATCAACAAATCGAAAAACAACAGCTTCCGTTCAGGAAGGGAGGAAACCTTATCGAAAGTTAAACCCCTGGCCAAGCCTTTCACTCCGGCTTCTGTTCAAAGCGATTATCATCGCAGAGCCCCTACGGTAAGATGGCGGTCGCTGCCCCCAGGGCGAAGTGAAAATGTTGCGATACTTTTAAAAGTTAAAAGATGAAACTCGATAATGGCATTACAAGACAAATTAGGTCTTGGTGAGGAACGGGGGGTTTTCTGGGCTCTTGATGGTGCGAGGTAGATTGGAGTCGGTTCAGCCGGTCAGCGGATATTATTATAATGGTGTCCGGGCAAGGGTGTGGTCGGAGGTTGGGATAATTTCATTTTATTTGACCACCCCGGTGCGCAGAAGGATGGGAAACGCCGCGAACTTGGATCCGAAGCACGATTAAAGCCTGAAACGATACGATCGTTATACTAAACCCTCTCAGATTCAACATTTTGGCAAAGTGAACCAGGCAAACCTGATAGAACAACAATTGATCTGACTAACATTGTGATCATCTTACCGCTCTGAGAAGAGTAATAAAACGCTGCAAGTTATAGGCTTTCCAAGTCAGATTGAGAATTTTCCAAATCAAATTGAGAATTTTCCAAACCAAATTTAGAATCTTCCAAATCAAATTGAGAACTTTCCAAATTAAATTGAGAATTTTCCAAATCAAATTGAGAACTTTCCAAATCAAATTGAGAACTTTCCAAATCAAATTGAGAACTCAGAATTTTTTGACACAGGTATAATATTTTGTAGAAGAGACGAAAAAGATGAGTGATGCAAGATGGAAAGGATTCTTTTTTTTTTCAAGTTCATATTAAAATTATGAAAATTATCAAGTAACTGTAAATTCAAACTCATCCTTAAAAAAATTGAAGATGAAATTAAAGAACGGCACTTTTAGTAAAGTGGAATTCCAGCAGCTGCCTTTGGAAGTTGAACCATCATATCCATGACCCAATTTGAGCAGTCGGTGGTTCTGATAGTTCCGACACCGTCAGATATGACGTCCTGTCAGAGGACGTGTTGTTGCCCTCCAGGTTCACTCAGTACATTTCTGACGTACATTTTGGTGTTTGAAAAAGCCTTTTCGGCCGGGTTGAGTTGGGGCGAATAAGGTGGTAGGTACTTAACTGAGAAGCCCAGTTCTTGTATTTTCGCGAACAAGCTCACTGTCACTTTCTCTCCCGGGATCGTTCATCGTTGAAATACAGATCGCAACTAATAAATGGGTCAACGACCGAAGATGTTCGCGAATCCCCTCCAAAAAGGAACATGTTGTTTATTGTTTCCAGCCGTCTGGACGAAGGTAGTTAGCGACAATGTGAGGGAAGGGGCTGCAGGCGGGCTAAGTGCAATAGGATAGATAACCTATATGTGGGTACCAAGTTAAGGCCTAAACGGCTGGACGGATTTTTTAAAAAATTGTTTTTAATTGTTCTGCAACTTTGGATTGCGCTATACTAACGGATAATCACTGTTCGTAGTTTCGTCGTTAGAAATGGAAAAATCTCAATTTGATTTGGAAAATTCTCAGTTTGATTAGGAAAGTTCTCAATTTGATTTGGAAAAATCTCAATTTGATTTTTAAAGTTCTCATTTTGATTTGGAAGATTCTAAATTTGATTTGGAAAATTCTCAATCTGACTTGGAAAACCTATAATAAACAAAGGTTTAACTCGTCTGCAAAGGATACGGCTTTGCCACTGTCACTTGGCTAGTACCAACCACAGGTACTACCTACCTACCACATACCTTCTTCAAAATCAAGTTTATTTGGAAGAAATAAAGGCTTCACAACTGGGAGATGTAGATGCCTTCATGAAGAAATTTGATTACTGGTTGCTAAGGACTCAAAACAGAATGGGTACAACTTGAAAAAAAGATGTACCTAGAAATATGACAAAATTATTTCGAGAAGCTATAGGTAAATTATCTTAGTATTTCGGAAAATTATCTTAGTGTAATTGTGGAGAGAGAAAGAGACAAGAATATCTTCCCATCGGCCTATACATTTTTCTGAATTTTCATTTCCATTTCCTCTTTTTTCTTCTCTATGTTTTTTCCAGTTTAATTTAAGAGTCGAGGGTCATACCCAAATATTTAACTGCATCGGATGCAGTATGGGGTATTTTATTTGAATTGATCTCAAAATCTATGACAGGAATTTTTCGGTTTGTGAAGTTAGTATGGAAATCTGTTTCTCTCTGCGACACAACCCCACTACAAAATGAGAACATATCTAGCACGAACACAATATACTATTTTACCTGCCTTACATTATTGGTTATGGTACGTCGGTCACCTACTGAATATGTAAGGTGTGCCTCGAACATATCGAAATCGCATTTTCTCTCCCTTAGAATCCGACACTTTTTGCGAAACCTAGGAAAAGGGAGTTAGGAAAACGTGAACCATAATTCCACGCCTATTTGCAATGTAAGACCGCCATGGTCTCCGCGATTCGCTCTTATCCATTATCCGTCGTGCGCTTAACGTCCCATTAAATCCGGCTGTGATAAACGGCTTCATTCATGCATTGCCTCAGCGAAGCTCACGGGCTTATTGTGAGAGGAGGAGAGCGGCTCGCGAGAGGCCACGAGCTGGCTGAGATGCTACTGACCAGATAAGTAGATAATGATTTCTGATAGAATAGAACCAACCGAGTTCGGAGACTCGAGGAAGCAGCTCGAGGAGTCCCTTATGCTAAACTGCAACACAGTTCTGTTGCTCTGGTTTGTATCCACTTCCAACACCTCCCAGAGGCTTTGACTTTGAATTACGCAATTACCAATGAAAAAACATAATTTGACCAGAAGAAAATTGATGAATTTTTGTGTTACTATCCATGTAAGTCAAGTTTTAGTTTTTTTCTTCGTGCATTCAGCGTACGATGGTAAAAACGTACTCGAATAATGTACTCTTTATATCAATCGTCAAATAAACGGTTATAGATCCACGTATTATCTTTCATTTGTACGATAAAGTAATTTTTTCATCAGTACCTATCTAGTTTTTTATACGAATTGTGTGATCTTCACGTCATGAATCCAGATCGTCAAGCCATTAGACTGCTGTTATATCTGTACAAATTTCACAATGTTTCAATTTGCAATGTAATTTCAGAATAAATTGATGATAAATCATTCAATATTATCATCTGCCAACACAAAGTACATAACTGCAATAAACAGAAGGTAGGAGTCAATTTACCAATTGAGGTGTCAGGTTGAAAGTTTAAAGTTTAGTTAGTTGTGATCATCGTACGTCATTAACCCATTATCGCCCGACACTTCTCTATGTATTTTGAAAATGAATCTGATATTCCGACTCCAAATAGTCTTTAGAACACAGGGATTAATTAATTTCAAAAATCTCCTGATCGAATTTCAAATAAATAATTTTTAAAAATTTTAATAATTTCAAAAATTTTTTGATTGATTTAAAAAAAAACTTCTGCCAAGTTGGGTGGGCAGTATAGCTTCCTCACTCATTGTAACATGGACGTATAGAATCAGTTGGCGAAAAAATTATGATTCAAAGAGTTATTGAATACCAAAATATTGGCGATAATATGCGGGATAGGGTTGCAGGTATTAATGTTTATAATAGTGTTGTAAATAGTTGTGGTAACCCACACAATCCCTGAAAATTTCATCGAAATTGGTTGAATAGTTGCGGAGTTTTGGTTGTAACAATAAATTTAAAGTTCGCGCATGCGCAGCGGCTATTGCTTGACTAATTTGATTGAAACTTATAGGGTGTCTCTTAGAAGTTAGTCCCTAACTAACCTCCAAATTTGAGCAAAATCGGTTCATTAGAAACCGAGTAACCGAGGTTCCAGGAAATTCACGTTTGCGCATGCGCACTCGCTCCTATTGGTCCGAAGGTGCTGAAATTGATAGGGGACCGTCTAGGACCTAACCCGCACAATCCCTGAAAATTTCATCAAAATCGGACCACAGGTTAGTATAGTTTTGCCCGGGACAAGGATTGACCACAGACAGACCGACAGACAGACAGACAGACAGACCGACAGACAGACAGACAGACAGACACGGAACCAAAATTGTTCGGGAAGCTCTAAAACGCAAAAAGCAAGTGGAAATTCTGATTTTGGAGGACATTTTTTTTTTTCACTTCTTTCACGAATACAAAGCTTCCCTACCTTCGGTAGTGAGGAAGCAAAAATTCAAAAATCTCCTGATTGAATTTCATGGGTTTACGTTGGTAGGTATATCGTGACGCTGGGCGCCATAAGAACTGGTTTTTTTTTTCAAAACTGAGTTTTTAGTAGATCGTGTCGTGATCTCACCGGTTCTACTAGGGACTCACTTGGAATATTGGGTGCGGAATACGTCCAATATTAAGTAAGTAGTTCATCAACTAATTTTCACATTCATAATTGGTCAAAAAATACCACTAAAGGGGGCATTAGATAAAGTATCGATGATGACACATGGGTATTTGGTAGGGTACTTGTTAGTTCTTACAACCTCTAGCCACGCCAAGAACCCAATCAACTTGAAGATGACGCATAGTGCTTTGCGACCAAAGAATGACTACTTTGATTTACCGTTTATTTGGTAGGATAATCGGTAGTTCTGATGACATCCAATCAGGCAATTCCCCTCTGAATTTGGAGATGAAGCTTCGTGCTATGTGCAACACCCTCATGGCTGGAGATAAAACATCATGCATCACCATGATCAGAGAGATCTGGAGAAAAGGATCCCCAGGATTCCCAAACAGAAAGGGCTTCTATGTTGCCATATGGCAACACTGGGCGTTAATACGTTAAATTGGATGCAATTTCAGAATTATAGGACAGTGCTTATTTGTAGACCAGGTGCAGGGTAGGCTAAGTTAGTTATAATATGTTTACCTTGGTTGGGTTTTCGTTTACATGGATCATCTGATTGATCTCTGTTCTTATTACTACTGTGCGTCTATCGCTCCAAGAAGTGGGTTTACCCTTTTCCATTTGGTGAGTAGCATTTGCAGATATACCTGCAATTATTGAGTAGATGGTAGTAAGGTAGTTGGTATAGTTAGATTTAATATAGGTGTTTGGTTGCGGTTACTTACATATAAGATAAGTTGGTAGGTATGTAGACACTTTTGGTTTTAGGCATCTTCCATAACAGAGGTCCAAGGTAAGTGATTCCTGTCTCCAGGTCATCTAATTATTATTAGCTGTTATTATGTAAGTTATTTTTTGGCAATAAGAGGTTGATGAGCAGTATTAATTATAGTTGTTAGTTCTTTAAGTTACTAAGTACTTACATGTAAGCTAGTAGTGGTGTTGAGTATATCTGAGTACTGGTTGATATCAAGTGATAGGTATTTAATTTCTCCAGTAGTTTTAGGTAGTTTGTACACAAAAGGTAAAATCGGCTCCTGTAATTAGTAATTAAGTTGTTATATTTTTGTTTGATGTGTTTAGCTGTTTAAGAAGGGTTGCGGGTACTTAACTTAGGATTGCTTTTCAGTTGTCCTGTCGTCTCTTTCTTTTCTATTGCAGTTTCTGAGTGGTTTTATCATCCTGAGGGGTTTTTTCCTTTAAACAGTCTGTTTTAATTAGATGTAATTTTTTTTTATAGCACTACATGTTCAGGGCCTCAAATTACTAGGTTATGTGGGATGGTAATGTCAACTTCCTTCAACTGCCAATGATGTCTAGGCCAACCTAGTCTGCAAATAAGCACTGTCCTATAATTCTAAAAATTGCGCCTGCGTTGTCCTACAGTGGTCCTGACGATGCCTACGGCGAAAGCTAGCTCGACAAATTAAAAATTTTCAAGAAAACTGATCAGTCGCTCATTTTCCTCCCCTCATCACACACCTATCTCAAAAGAAGAAAGGCAACACAACCATGAATTAAATTGGGTGTCAAATAAAAATATTGCACTTTGCCTCCAATTCCAAAGTTTATTACCTCCGAATTTTTACCTTACTTTAATATTTATTATTACCTACCTTACTCATAGCAGTATGTTGCCCGTTATGGATGTGTTTTACGGTTGAGCCCATAAGTTTCTTTATCTCTAGATAGATAGTTCCGTGGTAGGTAAATTGAGTAGGTACTCTAAATTATCTAGAGATATGTTACCATGTTGTAACCAAGAAAACAATACCTACAACCACAAAATAGGTGGGTAAAAACAATTGAGACCCTTAAGCAAGCATCTCTAATTAACTACTCACTAAAGGCACTAGAAAATCTAGATTTTTTCAATTGTCTTCTTCATTAAGTAAGAGTAAATATGATCAAAATTCAGAATTGATAGAATCTCTCAAGAAACCGTGATAATCAATCGCGAATTTCCTGCAAACGTAAAGGGGCAAATTTACAAAAAATTAGGTCATAAGTTGTCTTTTTGAGGTTTTAAGCGGGAATCACCATCCTAAAAATGATTAGAAACATGTTAGTAAATGGTACACATATTTTTGTAATGAGCGCAAAATATCCTAAAAGACATTATAAGAAATTTTGAAACATTGATTGGTCAAGAAGGTCTTTAAAACCGTCGAAAAGTTTCTTCGATAATTCGCTTATTCGCTTCTTCATTGATGGAACCTTAACTAAAGTTGTTAGTAATACTGTAGCTTTCAATACAGAAGAAAACTATAACAAATTACTCTTATCATTTACGCAGTTATGTAGACTTACTAGAAATTCTGATTCAATTTCAGGAGTGCAGAGAAGTCTTCTTCTCTCAGCGCCAAAACAAGAAAAACTCAGAATCTCTCAATATTTTGCAAAACTCGCAGTCCCCCAAAAAACTCTTGTAATTTTTCCGATTTCAACATACGATAAATCGAGATTACTATTTACGGTCCTTTACTTTTTATTAGCCTCAATTATTATAAGGGAGATCCTCTCGAATACCATTTAGTTTCACAACAATTCCGTTTAACTGACCACTCCTATATTCGTGTTGACAAATATTCAGTAAATTTCTGAACCCACGGCCAAATATTTGGGTCAAGGCGTGGCCCCAAAAGTGCCGACTGAGGTAACTGGTCAAGTTGAATAGAAGCGAGCCTTGATTCCAGCCCTCATCAAATACAAGGATGATTACGTGGTTTGGGGGTGAATTGGTTATCAAGTAACTGGTTGAAGCGCGAGCCTATTCGAGAGGTTGCGAAGATCGAGGAATTATCAGATTCAATCATCATCTAGTCAATATTTATTTTATTGTCCTCGTTCTAGAGACGAATGCTCAGCATACCCATAAACTGGTGTGTGTGTGTAGAATCACGAGCAAATTAAGTTGTAGCCATTTGGGACGTGTGATTAGTAGAGACGGTTTGGTCTTCATGTTAATTTTACTAATTCGGGCGTTTCTTTATGTTCAGTTTCTTCAACAGCGGGTATCGATCGGTTTCAAGTCGACACCGAAGCTGAGTACAATGAGGAATTTCACCGAATTCTGTTTGCATTTTTACTGAATAGCTAATGGTGTGGGATAGATGAAAATCGGGTTGATTTCGGAAAATAAGTCTCCTGTTAGTTTTGTGAGACAATCAAAATTTATGATTTCAAAAAATAACCGGGGAAACGGACATTTTCAATGTGGAGCGAGAACGCTCGCTGATTGGCTGTTCGCCGTCTCCTCCGATTGTTGCCCGATGGTACGACGTAATCGTGTTATCTATGAGGAATGTTATCCATCAAAAACAGGGGAAACCTAATTTTCCCCATCTTGCTTTTTCTATTTTTTCTTCAGTTTTCGATTTCGAACTTTACTGTTTCGTGAAATTTAGCATCTGGGGACTATAGATTTCTCGATCTCAGCGCTTCAAGCGGCCGTAAATTAACTTTTCCAGGATGACGTCATCCTCCCGGTTTTTTAAACGTTTATATTTTCTACACTGTTTTGTTTATTCGTAAATTAGGAAGTGCGGGCTGAAAGTTTGCCGTAGGCGGTTTTTCGAGGTGCTGAATCCGATTTTGGGGTCAAAAATAGGAAATTCCGATATGGTAAAATTCCTCATTCAGAGCCAGTCAGATGGATACTTCATCACTCATGCAGCTGATTTAATTTTGACATTTTAAGTCTTTACTTTGGCACATGAACAAAAGAACGTCACGAGAATTGCTCACGAAAATTTTTAATGATATCCACTTACAACCAAGTCGTTGCTATGGGAACTTCGTTGGAAAGCCCTAAATTTATACATAAATTATATACTGCCAAAACCGCAGTAATTATGGAAGAAACTGAGATATACCCCTGAGTTAAAAGAACTGTAAACAACATTTTTGCAGTTAGAGTTTGTTACACGTCAACAAACAATTATTGAGAAAGCATAATATGCTTTAATATAATATAATATAATATAATATAATATAATATAATATAATATAATATAATATAATATATATAATATAATATAATATAATATAATAATATATATAATATATTATAATATAATTGTTTGGTTTGGATACTGTACGAGGTTCGATGGGGTCACGAGCTGACCCGCAGTTGATGTTCGGTTTGATTTGTTTGCCTTGACCCCTCTACATCCCCTATTCCCTACTTGTCATCCCCTCCAGACACACAGCTCATCTTCCTCCTGCCTCTCACTTGCTTCTCATCCTGCGCCTGTTTCAAACCGCCATCTTGCCGTAAATCTAGAAAAAGTGTAGCCTCGTGTTGAAGAGAAATCGGATTCGGGTTGAATAAAAAACGGATACCTCCGACTCCTCTGTCTTCGTCTGCACCTCACCTCGATATCAGGACGTCATCGGTGGACAATTGCTGGAAGTCTGCGGGGGCCCCCAGCATCTACGCGTGCATCAGGTACCTTTCTTATCCACCTCCTTTTTTGATACATTCTTGCATGCCATTCGACTCGGTCGAACATCCATATCGGGGCTAACATTCGAATATTTCAACGGAAATCTTCGTCTGTAGTCAATAGCCAACAAACCCCATCGAACCTCAGGCGTACCTAATACAAAATTCAGTGTAAGGACCTGAACTATGATAGTATTCAGAATTATTAATTAAACACAGTCCACTGCATCTCCCACTGAACATATGGTCAATTCGAGTCGAATTTTGTATAAATTTGGGTTCTGGGGTGACAAATTTCCTACTGGGTATAATCATTCTAAGTTGGATAATAGAAAACTACGAAACTCTTGAGTTATTCTCATTCGTACTATTCCTATTATTTTCTTCCATTTTTTCTGATTTTTTTTACGTATCAGACATTTTGATACGATTAATTGATGGTTATGTACCGTTGGGTACCGAGTTTAAACGTAGCTAGTTCCTAGAAACACGTTAACGGTTCCCGGTAGGAACCACGAGTTTAGCCATATTTAAATTGACGTCACATCGAGTTGCGCAGTAGACGATAAAATTGTCCTGTTTGTCACTTCTGCCAACTCAAGATTCACCAGTAGCGGGTCTTGATCTACACTTGATAGTCAGTTACGATAAGACAGACTTGGTAAAACAGTTACCTATCCTGTTTACCGATCCAGTGCATCCCACATTTGTTTTGATCGATCTCAAGTTCCGTACTCTTGATTCAAGTGTTTTCTGTAGTGTGAGCTCTAAGTTGATAGTTGAATCTATCGGAACTCTGGTTGATTGCCTTTCACTCGGTCGTGTGGGTCAGTTTTCGGTCGGTAATCGCGTTCTTTCTCGGTGGCTGTGTCACTAAAGTGTTGTGCAATGGCAACTTCTACTGAAACACAACACACACTGCTTACGGAAAAAAAGGAACGTATATGGCGGCGTCTCCAAACTACTTTGAATTTGAGTAAGCTGTCACCTATTAATGTTGATCTATTTCGAGCTAGGTGTGAGAGGCTAGAACAGGACTATGTAGAGTTTCAAGGTATTCTAGCTGACCTAGCTGAACTTCAAACGAGAGATAGTTCTTGTATCACTGATACTGTGAAAGTAGGTGAAAGTTTTGATGAAGTTTATTACACTATAAAAGCTGTAATGAATAAATTAGTACCTGTTCAGCCCCCACCACAGCCAGTGATTCATGATAATCCTGAAGTAAAACCTATACTTCCTAAAATTCAAATTCCTAAGTTTAATGGAAGTATCGAAGCCTTTCCTACGTTTAGAGCTTTGTTCGACACTTTGGTTCATAATACTCGTTTACCGGACGTCGAGAAGTTCTCCTATTTGCTCAGTTTCTTGGAGGGTGATGCGTTGTCTGTAGTAAACACGGTTCCATTCATACCCGTCAACTACAATACGGCTTATCAACTGTTAATTACAACTTATACAAAAACACGAGTACTAGCCACGCACTTTTTTTCTAAAATTATCAACTTAAATTCTCCTAAGCCAGGGTGTATGGTTTCATTAAAATATGTAGCGGACACATTAGAATCATGTGTAACTAGTTTGAAAAATTTGAATATTCCCAATTTAGCTGATTTTTTGTTGTTGAACATTGGTTTGGGTATTTTGCATAAGGATCTTCGAAAACTGTTCGAAGATGAACATTTGTCTACGGAGTTTCCAACTCTGAAGGATCTTATTCAATGCCTTAGAAATCAGTGTATGATAAATATGCTGGCCGACGCGCCGTTAAATTCTCGTAATCATACCATAAATTCCTCAAGACCGAGTAGTCATTTAATGAAGAAAGTGTCTCAGGGTCAGGCATTAGTTTCTACGAATGAAGGTACTATGACTTATAATCTTGGTGTTCGGAATAGTACTTCAGCAAAAAATGATTGTCTTTGCGGATCAGGACATGCATTTTCTCACTGTGATGAATTTCTTGTTATGTCGGTACCGGAAAGGATTAACGTGGTTCGACAACACAAGCGGTGTTGGGCTTGTTTGAGTACCAGTCATAGGATCGATCAATGTAAATCGAAGTTTGTTTGTAAAACCTGTCGGAGTAACAAACATCACTCTCTGTTACATCGGCCCTACTCTACGGGCACTAATAATCATCAGGGTATCATCAGTGATCCTACGGAACATTCCTCTCCTAGTGTTAACGTTATTTCCTCGATTTCTTCCGAAACTGCCGGAGTAACCTTGACAAACTTTGGTATTCCAGGTACTCCAACTCAAGTTGGTCTGCTGGGTACCGCGCGGGTGAGAATTCTCGGCATGAATTCTCAGTGGCACATTGCACGAGTTGTTTGTGATCCTGGTTCTACGAACAATTTCATTACGAAGGCCTTGGCTGATCGGCTCGGACTTGGTCGTTCAAAATGTTCGTTCAATATATCAGGGGTAGGACAAACCCCTCCCATTTCGGTTCATGGTTCGATCAATACGAAAATAACACCTCATTTTTCTACGGAACCAGCATATTCTGTTGAGTTAGCCGTTATCTCGAAAATAACGTCTGATTTACCGACCGTTACCTTTGATACAAGTAACTTATCACATCTGAATACATTGCAACTAGCGGACCCCGATTATGCCGTTTCAAAGGGCATTGATTTGTTGTTGGGCATCCAAACATTCCTTGATATTTCTCCTCCTAATCCAATTCAAATCAAGGGTCAGCCGTCAGCATATCTCACTAGTTTGGGATGGATTGTATGGGGAACGGTTCCCGTACCAGAACACCCCCCTCTCCTACCTACTCTTTTGTCGCGCGACTCAAGCTATGAATTTCAGTTGGACAAAACATTAAAGTCCTTCTGGGAGACTGAAGAAACTCATGTCATAATACCTAGTTCTCCTGAAGATCAGTATTGTGAGGAATATTTTACTAATACTGTTGAACGGGACTCGACCGGCAGATATATCACCAGACTACCTTTCAAAAACGGCGAACGTCCTCAATTAGGATCAACACGTAATCTAGCATTGAATAGATTTTATAAATTGGAAGGTAAATTTGCTACGAATCCAGATTACGCTAGATTGTATAAAACAAATATTCAAGACTATATTGATCAAGGACATTTGGTACCTGCCCCACGTCCTTCACAATATATCATGACACATCATGGAGTGTATAAATCTACTTCAGGTGATCCAAAAATCAGAGTAGTTTTCTCACCGGCGGAACGGGATTTGAACGGGTTCAGTTTGAACGATCGGTTGTATGCCGGACCCAAGTTGCAGGCAGACATTGGGCAGGTAGTCACACGTTTTCGGTTACATCGCATAGCACTGACGTGCGATATCAAGCAAATGTATAGAGAGATACGGCTACATCCTAATGACTGTATCTATCAGCATATCTTCTGGCGGTCTTCACCTGAAAAACCTGTTCGGGAATGGGAACTTCAACGGGTAACGTTCGGTGTCACTAGTTCCCCTTTTCTAGCCCTACGCACCCTCATTCAACTTGCCAATGATGAATGTCATCGTTATCCGAGAGCAGCTCAGATCCTGAGAGAGTCCGTTTTCGTTGACGATTGTCTTTATGGGGCATCCACAGAGACAGAAGCTCGAGAGTTATGCTCTGAACTTGTCGCCATGTTAAATTCGGGAGGTTTCGAGTTGGGAAAATGGGTCAGTTCATGCCCTGACATTTTAAATGAAATTTCAACTGAACCCCGTGAATTCATCGACCCATCATCTCCTATAACAGTGAAGGTATTAGGCATTTGGTGGGACCCTCAATCTGATGTGTTCAAATATAAAATTGGGGAAAGTACTGAACCTTCTACTAAAAGAGGAGTTCTATCAAAAATTGCCAGAGTTTACGATTTTAATGGTTATATAGCACCTGTGACTTTCAAAATGAAAGCACTTTTTCAAAAGTTGTGGATATCAAAATTAGAGTGGGATCAACCCCTCACGGACTGTCTGAACGAGGAATGGACTACTATTGTTACGGAGCTCCCGCTTCTTGAGGAATTGTGTATTCCTCGGAATATTTTGAGTCCTTCTTTCATTTCAGTTCAGCTGATCGGTTTTTCGGATGCCAGTACGCTCGGTATGGCTGCTGTGCTATATTTACGTTCAGAGACTGAGGCTGGGGTTTCGTGTCACTTACTGAAAAGTAAAACCAAGGTTGCACCTCTACAAACCTGGACAGTTCCACGATTGGAACTCGGAGCTGCGGTTCTCCTGTCCAAACTGTTGAAAAGTACGCTCCCCCTTTCTTCGGCTATTCCATCTCCTCCGGTGATTTGCTTTTCCGATTCAAGGACCACGTTAGCATGGATAAATACTCCACCGTACAAATTGAAACAGTTCGTCGCAAATAGAGTAGTACAAATTTCTGAAAATTGTCCTGGTGCTACTTGGTACCACGTACCTGGTACTCAAAACCCTGCTGATCCTGCTAGCCGTGGTTTGTTTCCCTCAGAGTTAATTGATAATGGTTTCTGGTGGCATGGCCCCAAGTTTTTGATGGATCCGATGGATGCTTGGACCTTTTCGCCCATTCCTGACGATTTTGTTGTTCCTGATCTGAAGGAGTCTGTGGTAGTAATGGCGTCAACAACCGAAGCTTCGCCATTTATTACGATGCTTGATAGAGTGTCGTCTTTTCAAAAGGCTCAAAGGGTATTTTCCTATGTACTTCGGTTTCTCCACAATTTGAAAATCAAGATCATGAAACTACCAGAATCTAGTTGGTTGCTGGGACCAATGTCAGCCGGGGAATACCGGGAAAGTTGTCTTTGTCTTGTGGAAATAACTCAGTATCACTATTTCTCAAAAGAAATTCGTTCCTACCAAACAAGGAAGGAATGGAATGGACCATTAATAACCTTGTCTCCATTCCTTGATAACTTGGGCTATGTCAGGGTGGGGGGTAGGATTTCTGCAGCTCCCTTAGCGTATGGAACAAAGCACCCACTTCTCATTCCTCGTGAGTCACGTTTGGCGGCCCTTCTATGTGACTATTATCACAGGTACTCGGGCCACGGTGGTCCAAGGTTAGTGCAGTCTCTGTTGAACAGGTACTATTGGATCCAATCTATAAGAAGTCTCCTACGTCAACGGATTTTCAGATGCCTAACTTGTTATAGATTTACGGCCAAACCCTCTCAACCAGAGATGGCACCACTTCCACCGTGTCGTGTGACTCCCAGCCGCCCTTTTACCAACACCGGTATCGACTTCGGTGGTCCTTTTATGATCAAAATCAGCCCTAGGCGGAATGCTGCTCCGCAAAAGGCTTATTTCGCCATATTCATTTGTATGGCCACAAAGGCCATTCATATTGAAGCAGTGACCGCGCTGAATACTGATGCTTTCCTGGATTGTTTTGACCGTTTCATATCTGTTCGAGGTATGCCTGCCAAGGTATATTCTGACCAAGGTCGGAATTTTCGAGGCGCAGCTAGGCATATGTGTGATGTGACCCGTTTTCTGAGTGGTTCATCTGATGCCATCGTGAGTTCATTGTCGAGGAATGAGATAGAATGGGTGTTTAACCCACCGTACGCCCCCAATTTTGGTGGCCTCTGGGAGGCTGGCTTAAAATCTATCAAATTCCACCTAAGGCGTATCATCGGAGAGAGGACCCTGAGTTTTGAACAATTCATCACCGTACTTGCTCGTATCAGTGCCATACTCAATTCTAGGCCTCTCTGTGATATCCCTTCATCCCCTCCAGATGGATTTGACTTCCTCACGCCCGGGCATTTTTTGGTGTTCGGTCCCTTGCTCGCTCGTCCAGAGATTGATTTGCTAGAGGTACCATCCAATCGTCTTTCTAGGTGGCAACTCACGCAGCAAATCGTCCAACATTTCTGGAAGCGTTGGAGTAGGGAATATTTGCATACCCTTATTCAGCGTCCAAAATGGACTTCCCCATCTGTCCCTGTGCGTGAGGGAGACTTGGTTCTCTACTTCCAGCCTGGTACGCCTGTACAGCACTGGCCTATCGGCCGTGTGACACAACAGTTACCTGGCGCTGACGGGATCGCTCGCGTATTGCGTATTACCACCCCTTCAGGGACGGTGACGCGCCCCACTAATCGGGTGATCACTCTTCCGTCTTCCGATCAAAATTAAAAATCACATATTTAGAAGGGGGTGGGATTTAAATATTTTGTTATTGTTATTTGCATCGTTAATATTATTATTTATTATCACTTAATATTTATTCGTTGGTATTCAGATACCATTGATTTTTTTTCTGGGCACAATTTTGCCTTATTTTGTTCTAATCAAAATCGGTATTTTGATGGTGGGGGGTATGTTTGGTTTGGATACTGTACGAGGTTCGATGGGGTCACGAGCTGACCCGCAGTTGATGTTCGGTTTGATTTGTTTGCCTTGACCCCTCTACATCCCCTATTCCCTACTTGTCATCCCCTCCAGACACACAGCTCATCTTCCTCCTGCCTCTCACTTGCTTCTCATCCTGCGCCTGTTTCAAACCGCCATCTTGCCGTAAATCTAGAAAAAGTGTAGCCTCGTGTTGAAGAGAAATCGGATTCGGGTTGAATAAAAAACGGATACCTCCGACTCCTCTGTCTTCGTCTGCACCTCACCTCGATATCAGGACGTCATCGGTGGACAATTGCTGGAAGTCTGCGGGGGCCCCCCAGCATCTACGCGTGCATCAGGTACCTTTCTTATCCACCTCCTTTTTTGATACATTCTTGCATGCCATTCGACTCGGTCGAACATCCATATCGGGGCTAACATTCGAATATTTCAACGGAAATCTTCGTCTGTAGTCAATAGCCAACAAACCCCATCGAACCTCAGGCGTACCTAATACAAAATTCAGTGTAAGGACCTGAACTATGATAGTATTCAGAATTATTAATTAAACACAGTCCACTGCATCTCCCACTGAACAATAATATAATATATTATAATATAATATAATATAATAATATAATATAATAATAATATAATATAATATAATATGCATAATATAATATAATATTATTATAGGTAAGTAGGCGGGTGAAGGGGGGTGGGGAAAAGTAAAGACAAAATGTCCCAATGTGTTGCAGACTCGTATGAAAGCGTTTTCTTCTCTTCTCGGATACCTCTCTACGATTCTTGATAGTGGTATTAAAGAAATGGAAGAATCGGAAAGGACAATTTTTGAAGTGGGTTAAATTTGCTGCAGTTTGAGACCAGCTTGAAAGTTGAACAATTACGGAGATTCGGCAATGAGGTATTTCATCATGTCGTAATTTCCTATTTTTGACCCCAAAATCGGATTCAGCACCTCTAAAAAAAACCTACGGCAAACTTTCGGCCCGTTCTTCCTAATTTCATTTTCCCGTTTTTTTTTTTTTGAAATCATAAATTTTGATTGTCTCCCAAAAATAACAGGAGACTTATTTTCCGAAATCAACCCGATTTTCATCTATCCCACACCATTAGCTATTCAGGAAAAATGCAAACAGAATTCGGTGAAATTCTCATTCAAAAATAGGTAATTTTTTCCAAAAAGTAAAACTTTCGTATTAAGATAGTGTTTTGAGCCTTTTCATGATCACTTTCATTGAACCTCCAGAGTTTTAAATGCATTTTAGTACTCTGCAGTTTACTATTGAATGTAAGTGAGCGTTTTTCCATCCTAATCACTTGCAGTGGGCCCAAAACTCATTGAACCGAATTTTGCACTTTAATTTACAGTGTAGACATTTTCTAGATAAGTCATATATCTGACAAAGCATATCCGACTTCCTTCTGATCACTTCTAGACAACCCAGTGAGGGAAAGTACTTCATTTCAGGGCGAGCCTGAAGTTTGGTTCAATACCTCACGCAGCTGAAACAGTTCCCTCCTAATCACGTCCAGTGGGCCCCAACTGGAAATGACAGAATTTCAACACTGACAAGATAGGAGGCCAGCGATGATAGTATGAGGACAAAAAGAACAAGAGGGTCAAAATTGTGCACACTAAATTTCAGCAATCTAGGATGAGTTTGAGTTCTTTTCTCAAGTTAGATCTTTCGCTCTAACAGCTGAACAAGCTGTTAAACAAGCCCCGAGGAGAGACTTCAGATAAAGATCAGCGTTGGAATAACCAGTTAAAGGTAGATTGTATAACAATAAAGGAAAATGTATTACTCTTTTCACTGCTATCAATTGTCCCTTAGTTGTATAATATTGTATATTTGGTGATTTTACGACAGGACAAAGCCTAATTACAGTACATAACAAGTCAATACTACAAACTAGAAACATAAAATTTAATAATAATGATTTAAAATAAATATATCACAGTTAAAATATCACTGATCGTAGAATTTCATAAGCTCGGACAATACAGTGTTTCTAAATTCTGTGTGCGAGTTGAAGAAAATGTCAATATCTGGAGAGGAGTTACATTCGATCTCGGGAAGATCGGACAGACCACTTTTTCAAAATAATTATTTCCCAACAAATTAACTGTTAATAATTAATTTTTGAAAAAATTTCGACTGTTTCGGGTGTCCAGTTTTTTGCCAACTGTTCACCTTAGTTCTCCCCAATTTGGATCCAAATTATAGAGCAGATAGAACAAAAATTGACTCGATCACAGTTTCGAATTTTCCACATGTAAGAACATTTCTGCGTTAGAAATGAAGCTAACCCACCGTTTGGTAGGTATGGTGGTAAAGAGAGATAGAATGATTTATCAGTCATAGAGACGAGCATATCGAAACTACGCGGAAGTCTTCACAGGAGCACTGACTCTCTTTGTCGACTTGAAAAATGCTTTCGATTCTGTTCGGCTTCCAACTGTTCTATAGAGCTGATAGTCGGTCTTCCAATCGGATAGGCAGCGGGATAACCCGATAGTGGTGTCTTCGTCGATCCTAATTACAGCGATAGTCCATCTAAAGTGACGCAGACTCCTGATACCGGGTCCTCCCAGAGCCTACAAGGACAAAGAACGGCAGCTGTTCCGATTTGCATGTCGCGGATTGTTTCCCGAGGTTTCCGACTCGCCATAAATCCTCGCTGAGTTTTCCTTCCTATCGGGTGAAGCCTTGATAACGTCCATTACGGGAGCTCGATCATGTTCGTGTCACCCGGTTAATTATAATAAAGGTACAAGATTGATAACCTTCTCCCCCCTCAGGGGCCAATTAACCGTTGGGTTAATAGGGGCGGTCAACTCTCGGGGGCCGTGTTCCTTCGGCCGTTACGACGCCATCGCCGCCTCTACTAATGATCTCTGTCCTACAGCAGAGGATCCCTCCAGCTAGGCGCCTCCCTGTGAATAAATTTTGATATTGCAAAAAAAAAACTATGGAACAGGGTTTTGTTGATTCGACATCAAAATCTATTTCGTCAGCACAAAGTTTGCTTGTTGTTTATTTGGACATTATTTTTGTATTGTAGTTTCAAAAAATAATACCCTTTAAATTGTTTGCTTGATATTATACTAGCTTAGCGAAAAATCGCAATGCTGAATTCCTTGAAGTATGTTGATACCTCAACATTTTATTCGCAACTTAAAATTTGTTGCTAACACAAAACAAGAATAAATCAAGTGTCATCAAGGACACATCACCCACAGTGAAATGTTTGATTTTAGTGAGTTTGGTTGAGGCGAGGCGAGGAGTTAACACTCCACATAACTTCCAGAATCAGCCATCTTCCCATGAAAGATTGGATCTAGGTACCTTTCAAACCTCTTCTGGAATACTGCCAGCGGTGTGTCAGAAGATGCAATATGTTATAATTGATGTCTTACTCCAGGGTCATAACGTTCAACTTCGAGACGTATTTCAATATTCCCTGTCACTCCTGGAAAGAAGCTTCAATGGAACGGGCTTCAATAAACGTCTTCCATTCTTTGAAGCTAGTGTTGCATATCATGCCATGATTTCTATGATAGGTAGGCTTTTTCCTCCGCAGACAGTTTCCAATTTTCCCGACCTAGTTGACGAAATCTTTGAGAATTCCAGTTCAAATGACCGCTATGCAGTACATAATGGCTTTTAGCTGGATTTAACAAATCGAACTCAAGCATTGTTAGATAGGTTGCTCAAGGATACGTCTGGGCAGCTCATCATTTCATATCAAGGTACATAGAATCCGAAAATCGAATAAAAATTGTGTCGTCCGTCCACCGTACGCAACATTTTTCTAAGTTTCCATGGACCGATTTTGTTGAAATTTGGTATATAGGCTCCATAATTGGGGTCTAGTTGTGCCCCGAAGCTTTTGGCTGATTTCAGTCACTACGAAGGATTGAAACATTTGAATCGCCCTAGCTAAAAAACTTTCATAAAGAAAATTGTTTTCTCATCAATTTAAAAATTTTAAATTCTTCATTACTATTTAATTCTTCAATGTTATTTCTTCAATTCTTCAATTCTTCAATACTATTTAATAGTATTGAATTTTCAGAATCGAATGAGACCACCCAGAGCTCCGCGGGATCATCCGTTCGGTTGACCATTTACCATAATAGTTGATCTCAAAACATCATTCTCTAAGTACCTTGCACTTCCCTCATAGGGGACCATCTACATGTCAACCCGCACAATCTCTGAATATTGTTGGAAAATGTAGAAGTTATGACTGTTCCATGGAATTCAAATTAGCGCATGCCCACAAAGTACTTTCAATTTGAGGGCCATGATTTTCATAGGGGACCATCTACCCGCCAATTCGCACAATCCCTGAAAATGTCATCAAAATCGGGCGAGAATTGTAGAAGTAAAGGCATTGGCAAAGATTTCACTTTTGCGCATGCGCAGCGGCTACTATCAGTCCGAGGGTACTGATTCTCATAGGGGACCATTCCACACCAACCCGCACAATCCTTTAAAATTTCATCGAAATCAGACGAAAATTGTAGAAGTTATGGTTAAAGGCAAGGATTTCATGACAGACAGATACGGATCCAAAATTGTTCAGGAAGATCTGAAACGTAAAACGCGAGTGGAAATTTTGATTTTGGAGAATATTTTTTTCTTTTTCAACCATGAAAAGTGGAAACAAAGCTTCCTCTACCTTGGTAGGCTCGGAAGCAAATAAAAATTTATTTTTATAGTAGACGTTTACCTGCTTATTTCCAGATACAACTCTCATTCAGTCAAATCACAATGATACCAACAACATATGGCACAGAGTGGTAATACGCCAACTTAAGCCCATCACATTTCCCATCAGGTCCCATCTTGACTTAGGGATTTTCCTTTCTATAGTGTAATTTACTTGACAAATCATATCACGCATTATCCCTCCAGGAACGCAGCCATTGGTCGAAATTTCCATTCAAATCACAATAACGCTTTCAGCATATGGCACAGGGCGGTAATATTGTTCCAGGACACCTCTTGTCTTCTCCCCAGTCGATGCAATCACGCTCAAAAGACAACCGAGCTAATTACCTAGATATCGATAAGTGGAAATATGTGACAGAAAACGTTGTAACAGACACACAATCTGCCCTGCGCAAGTTTACGGGGCCGCCTCCTCTCAAACGGTCTGGTTTAAAGCCCGTTAGGCGTTTTCCGAGGTGTGCTATGCGTAAATCCCTTCAGCTACGGAGGCAGATTGGGCCCGAGAGTCGAAGGCACCAATGCTAACAAGATCTAGTATTTATTGGAAAGGCGTTCTAAAAGGGAGAGGAAGAACCCGCGCTCTGTTATCAGTGGGGAGCATTGAATCAGTACTGTTTGAAAACCATAATAAAACCTCAAAGGCGTTCGCGCCTTTGGAAATAGATTCTAACTAGCTGCGAAATGTCTTGTTAAACCAAGAGAAATGGTCACGATTAGACCTCGATATTTTACATTGGGAACTCTGCGAGGGGCGACCGGCATTCCGCACCTGATAGTTTTTCCTCTCCGCTTGCCCTACGTACTCTGCAATGATAATGGAACGCTAAGTAGTTGGAAGGTGAATATTACACAATGGTTTATCGAAAATTACATGCCATTACAGGTTATGTCGTCTCAACTTGTTTTACTCTCGTTTTTTCGTCATAACTGAACGAGACTTCCAGAACTAGGAGTGGTTTTCATGGTTTTTTTCGTAGAAATCATTATTTATGTAATTGGTATTTTCTTCGCTGCATCGGCATAATGACCATAATGAGGCTTTCGTAGTCAAAACGTAGTTGGCTAACTAGAACATTTTTTACTAAATTACATCTCGTTCTAGGTGTTGAAATAGTGACGGAGGTTCAAGGTTCCATTCAAAACAAGGTGGAAAACTTTCTCACTTGAGGAGGTTTCATACCCAGGGTGGCAAGAGTCACATGACAACCTGTTTTACATAAACGACTATTGTAAATTGTGATCAGCATTACTCAAGACGATAATCTAAATCTAATTCACGCTTCTGGCAGAATGGGAGGTGCGTCTGATTTTTTTAATAATTTTTAGTCGAAAGTAGACCTCATCCTGAGAATTTTGATACCAGCCGTTCTCTTTTAGGATGAGTAGTTTTTTTATTTTTAGTATTTTTCAATTTTTTAGAATGTTAGTATCAATATTTTAGTATTTTTCGAAGTTTTCGAATTTATGACGTTACAGTCGGCTGGGCGGGACCCCCCAGCCGACTGTGACGTCATAAACACTTGAAACTTTGCAAAATCATAGAAAAAGGTCTTCTCACGCTAGAAGGTCGGGGTCAAATTCACAGAATGAGGTCTAGTTTTGATTTAAAATAACAATAAACAGTTTTTGCGACCCATACGCACACCCCATTGTGAAGGTACCTACCAACGTTAACTGATTCTAGCTAGTTTTGTACTAGGTATGTTTTTGGTTTATTATTTTCAATAATAAGCCTTTGGAATCGAGCAAGAAAAAAAACATTTTTAACCCCCCCCCCCCCTCAAATTTGATGTTTTACGTTTCAAGGTACGTAGAATCCGAAAATCGAATAAAAAAATTTCCGTCCGTCCGCCGTACGCCGTACGCGGCACTTTTCTTAGTAACACTGGACCGATTTGGTTCAAATTTGGTATATGGGCTCCATTTGGGGTCTAGTTGTGCCTCGAAGCTTTTGGTTGATGTCAGTCACTTCATTGCACTTGTTTTTCGAATCGAGTGTGAAGCGTTTAGTTCTTTCTAATAAACTTGATTGTGAAGGTGTGAAGCCAGTATGGTGTGGTAGGTAGTACCTACCAATAGTTGGTAAGTAGGTAAAAAAATGTTGGTTGGTAAAAAACGCTGCAAATCATTGCCCAAAGGTTTATTATTTTCTGTATTGATCACCCTTCTGTATAGAATCAATAACATCAATAGCACCTACCACCATCTGTATTCTCCCTTGACCTTCCCTCTCAAATTTCAGCTTCCTGCGTTCAATAGGATTGAAAATGGCTTCGGAGCTCACTCAGCTGATCAGTGCTCTTCCAAGCGTCTCCAGCATTCGAGAAGATCTTCTTCACTCTTCAGATCACTGATCAGTTGAGTGAGCTCCAAAACCATTTTACTCCTATTGAATGGAAGTGCTCTTCCAGGCGTCTCCAGCATTCGAGGAGATCTTCTTCACCCTTCAGATCACTGATCAGCTGAGTGAGCTCCGAAGCCATTTTCAATCCTATTGAACGCAGGAAGCTGAAATTTGAGAGGGAAGGTCAAGGGAGAATACAGATGGTGGTAGGTGCTATTGATGGAGAACCAGTGATCTACGAGTATACAGAAGGGTGATCTATACAGAAAATAATAAACCTTTGGGCAATGATTTGCAGTTTTTTTTTTTTTTTTTTTTTTTTTTATATAGGTAGTTATTAGGACCAGATGTCGTTTGGACAACGTAGTCTCTTTCTTTCTTTAAAGGTACCTTTAATAATCATATACTATTCGAACTTCAGGAGAAGATTTATAATTCACTAGAAATGAACTGTTTCATGATAACTATTTCAAGTTATTGGCATTAGGACCCAACAGTTATTCCGACCCATACCCGACGCCATGTTTCCTACGCCCGGTCCTGGACGCAACGGCCGTGCGACTTTAGCATCCAGTAGCGTTCAGAATGTCAAGGAAGATGGCTCTGTTGGCTTGGTGGATCGTGGATGAAGAGGAAGAGGAGGAAAGGATGATTTTGGCAGGAATGAGGAGGGAACAAGCTGGTTTATTTGGATTGCGACGTAAAGAGGGGGTTTTCCATGTTTTAGTGAAAAGCGATGAAGCGAAGATCCGGAACTTCTTTCGGCTAAATTTCATTGAGAACTACGCATTTACGCAAACACAAGGGAACTGGAGTCACAGGAGGACAAAAAGTAAATAGTGCGAAGTCAGTAATTCACATTTATCTTCCGTGATTCCCATTTTTGAAGAGAGGGAGACGTACGATGCGGGTTTGCATATCCCGGCAGCAACTAGGCACTGGTCACTCGAGCAGTCCAGCCGCAGCCGCGCTCCACCAGCCGTAGACGCAACGGCTAGCCGCAACTAACAATACGGCAACTGAAGCAGTGGCAACCAACCACCAAAGGAACAACTTTGCAATAGTCATCTAATTTTCATGTCTCTTGTGGCATTCTTCTTATTTTCATAATCTGAAAACTCATGCACTTGATCATTTCTGAAAGCAAAACCTTGAAACGTAAAACATCAAATTTTGAGGGGGTTAAATTTTTAGTTTTTTTTTTCTTGCTCGATTCCAAAGGCTTATTATTGAAAATAATAAACCAAAATCAATAAGTAAAAAATTGTATAAATTTGAAATTTTCAAGGATTTTTGAAAGTTATTAGTGCATTAGTGTTATCTAGGGAATTCAAAAACTAAAACATACCTCAAAATCGATCAAGAATTACAAAAAGTGAGAAAACATTTATTCACTGACGTTTCAAGTGATCCCCTTAACCAGTAGTGACAGATATAAACTCAGAGTATTTATGTTCTCTGATTATCGAAATTCAGGTAATTATTGAGCCTCTATATCAAACGGAAATGTTGTGTATTGATACCTCCTCCCCCCTCAATACAAAGTTTCACATTCCTAAGAATTATTCCTCGATTGGGAATATGTCAATCAACTTTAACATATTATGTTCATTTTATTAAAATGAACATCTACAATATTGTGTTGATTATTGTGTGGAAATATTGTGTATTGATAATGTAGGATCGCCTCTAGAAAAAAGTAACTCCTAGAATGTATACCAGCTGCTATTACAATATGATTACCATCAGGAGCATCTAGAACGCGGCCCGCAGGTGCTGCACGCGCTTCCTAGCGACACTACGGCGAATCTCTCAATTATCTAATTAATGCTCTCTGATGACAAGACGTTAGGTGTCATACCGGAGCTAGTTCTCCCTGGCCCCACGGGGAGCGCAGGATAATTGGAATGACCGATGTTACCGATAATTGGAGCGCAAATGCCCAATAACCGCCAATTTATCCCTTATTAGGTACATAAATGTACAGGGTGTCCCACGTTAAGGACCGATAAACTTCGGAAGTCGATTCTACAACTAATTTTAGTAAGAAAGTGTCTCGTAGCAACTTTTCGTTAGACGCTTACTTCCCGAGTTATTTTAATTTTAAGATTTTTTTCGTGTTTTCGACCTTAAGCCATAAAAATGACCATAACTCGCTTAACTCACAAGTAATTCAAAATCTAAAAACACCGTTGGATAGGGCGTTAAATTTACCATCTTTCTAGTGGTTATACAAAAATTTTTGTAAGGTCGTGAGGGGTGAAAAATCAACTCGTAAAGTCATTTTTGTAAAATTGTCAAAATTTCCTATTTTTTCTTTTGATTGTTAAGGTTTTACTTCCAGATGATTTTTCACGTACCTCTACATCAAAAACTGCGCAAAGATCTCAGCTTTCTAATGGTATAATTTGTTTTAATTGTACTCCTCTGATTAGGGGTGAAAAATACGTTTGAATGGTAAAAAACGTGGTTGCGCTTATGGAAATCAAGGTTTCTGGTTCGTTGGGCCTCGGGCAGGTTCGACGAATTAGGGGTGGAATTCTACGTCATTTTCAACGCTATTAGACTGATTCCATCACCGTTGGTATGTGAAAGCTCAGTATTGAATTTTGGTAGGTCCGAATCTTTTTTTTTTAAATTTACTTGGTATTTATGCACGAATTGAATGTTCCATTCTCGCAACTTTCTCGATTGTATGAAAAAAGAGATATCTCATGAAGAATAGTGTGTAGATGTGGAATAAAAAATAAAGATAAATAATGATATTTTAGAGAAAACTCTTTTTTTTAAAGAAGTGATTGTGAGTCCTTTCTTTGCTCACCTCATTCCTATTCATCGTTAGGGTCATTCATAGCCAGATTTATTTTTATACAATCAGGACTCACTCATTCAAGGCCTAAATGGCTTGGAAATTTGTTTTCTGCTCATTTCATGTTTTGGTGTCTCAACTCAGTAGAAAATAAAATGCTCATCTGTTCGATAAAACGCTAACTTGGCTGAAGAACGAAAACCAAATTCGACTAAAAAAAATTACTAAGTAAGGAAAAACTTTTTGAACATCGCACACTTCAACTCCAAAACGTTTATTTAACAGGAGTAAAAAAAAGGCGCTCCAGCCGTTAACAATCCATTGTGGAGTTCTGAAAGTGTCATCATTCGATTCAGCGTGAAAAATTAGATAGAGTTCGACACCAAAATCATCAGGCGTTTTTTAATGAAAAACACTTTTTTTTGTCATACCACTGGAAAGCTGAGTTTTTTTTTCAGTTTTCCTCGTTGTTGGCTGGGCGGCATCCGATGGTTAAATTTGAGCTGCAGCGCTCCGAAGTTTTTCGTTTTTCTCAAGATTTGGTGTACTTCGAAATTCAATCGAATTGTTCTACCTTTTTAACCTTCTAGGAAAATTTCAACAAGTATCAGAGAGATTGGAAATTTAACTTTTTTTAACGGTACGCCATTTTAGGTTTAGTATGGTCGATAACACGAAAAAAACGCTGCAAATCATTGCTCAAAGGTTTATTATTTTCTGTATAGATCACCCTTCTGTATAGATCAATGGTTCTAGATCAATAGCACCTACCGCCATCTGTATTCTCCCTTGACCTCCCCTCTCAAATTTCAGCTTCCTGCGTTTAATAGGATTGAAAATGGCTTCGGAGCTCACTCAGCTGATTAGTGATCTGAAGAGTGAAGAAGATCTCCTCGAATGCTGGAGACGCCTGGAAGAGCACTACCATTCAATAGGAGTAAAAATGGTTGTGGAGCTCACTCAGCTGATCAGTGATCTGAAGAGTGAAGAAGATCTCCTCGAATGCTGGAGACGCCTGGAAGAGCATTTCCATTCAATAGCAGTAAAAATGGTTTCGGAGCTCACTCAGCTGATCAGTGATCTAAAGAGTGAAGAAGATCTTCTCGAATGCTGGAGACGCCTCGAAGAGCACTTCCATTCAATAGGAGTAAAAATGGCTTCGGAGCTCACTCAGCTGATCAGTGATCTGAAGAGTGAAGAAGCCTTTGAGCAATGACTTGCAGCGTTTTTTACCCTGCAACATTTTTTTTACCTACCAACTTTTTTTTACCTACCAGCCTGCCTGCTATTTTATATTACTACCTACCACACCATACTGGCTTCACACCTTCACAATCAAGTTTATTAGAAAAAACTAAACGCTTCACACTCGATTGGAAAAATAGAAAGCTTAATATGGAAATTTGATTACTGGTTACGCAGAAGGCAAAAGTGTATACAAATCGAAGAAATGAACAGCGATCGCATTTTAGTCCGGTAAAATTTGAATGGAGATTAGACCTCTTTTGCGATTCACACTCATGATTCTGTTTTATCGAAGGAAAACCTTCAAGTACTCGTAGGGACCGAACGGTTCGTCCTACAGAGCTCTGGGTGGTCTCAAAAATTTTAAAAAATTCAATACTATTTAAAATTGGTGAAAAAACGATACCTTTATTTCGAGAGTTTTCGAGCTAGGGCACTCTTGAAAATTTCAACCCTTAATTTTCACCCCTTAGAAGTGACCTACATCAACCAAAAGCTTCGCGGCACAACTAGACCCCAAATGGAGCCCATATACCAAATTTGAACCAAATCGGTCCAGTGTTGCTAAGAAAAGTGCCGCGTACGGCGGACGGCGGACGGCGTACGGCGTACGGCGTACGGACGGAAATTTTTTTATTCGATTTTCGTATTCTACGTACCTTGAAACGTAAAACATCAAATTTTGAGGGGGGGGTTAAAATTTTTTTTTTCTTGCTCGATTCCAAAGGCTTATTATTGAAAATAATAAACCAAAATTTCGTTTGCGCGAGCGGGTGGAGGAGAAGTTTGCCGCAGTGTCGCTAGGAAGCGCGTGCAGCACCTGCGGGCCGCGTTCTAGATGCTCCTATTACCATCGATGTTCTACATTACGTGTCTCATTATACGTTTTACCTCGCGACTAAACTTCTCGAATTCCGAATATTATTATTTCTATTAATAATATAAATACTGTATGCTAGAGAATCTGTATGCTATGCCCCCTCCCCCCTCAATACAAATTTCCACATTCCTAAGAATTACCTATTCCTCAATTGGGAATATGTCAATCAACTTTAACATAAAATGTACATCTAAATTAATAGTCAATGAAGGAAAATCACATTGGCGTTTACGCACATTCTGTACTATTGGTCAGAATTGGGGTCACTTCGTACCCAATCCCTAGCTGAATTGATTAGTGGAGGTCCTTCAGAACTAAAAAGTGCCAGGGGCATCTACACCGTGATTTTCTCTCTCATTATATTTATGTATGTGGAATTGAATCCTCGGCTGTTATTGAATAACTATTTATACGATATAAATTAATGAAACCGATCTCAGATTAATTGAAAAATATTGAAAACACCAGGAGGTGCCCCAACAGGAGGTTGCTGCGCATGATAAATCGGCCACCTCCAGGTGAAGAGGGCACAAGATGCCCTTGCTGACCCCACCGTCGCCTTCACCTCAGCCTCTTCGGTCCAGTGATTTACTGTTTCAATACGTTTTCTGAAACTTCTGGAAGGCGAGGCTCAGACACCTGCGCCCGTTGCAGTGACCCAAAGTAACCTTTAGCGTCCTGAACGCCACTCCCACTTTTTTGAATAGATTGTATTCCTTTTTTTATATCGGAACATAGAAATGTGAGGTTATCCCCTCCCACCTCTCCTTTTTGAATCCCAATCAAATTATCCGCGAGATATGGAAACCATAAATCACCGAAGATAAATTATGAAGATAATGACGTTGCAGGAAAGAGGTTTGAAATGAATCAGGTGTTGAAACGCCTCGTAAATGCCATTTAGGATAGCTGTTCGTGTGATGAGATGCCACTGAGGGTTTATTGAAAAATATCATAATTATAATGACCTTTCGTACACTTTCACCAAAATATTGACCCCATGGAATTGGAAGGGCAGGTATCGAATAACTGCGAAAGCCCTCGTTAAAATGATTTTCAAACTCATGATTACCAATTCTCTCATTTAATACTGTGGGATTATAAAGAGATTATTCGGCTATGATAGTTGATAAGAAAATACCACTCTCCAAAAAATAATAATTTATACACCTACTAACCTATTTTATACAATAATTTAATCTCTCAGGAGTGTAAATATATGTAGGAAAACATAAAATACTTAAATAAAATAGGAGGATACGAAGTATGAAGTGCGCTAGGAAAATTCTATAATCAGAAAATACGATAATGAGCTCTATGGTCAATCCTTGTCCCTTCGTCTAATTTCACAATCGTGTTGCAGTTTGACATCATAAAAAAGAACATGAGCGTGAAAATCATAACTATTTCATAATAGCAAACATATCAGTAGTAATAAGCACTATATCTCGTAGCTCCCACAATGCAATAAATATAACAAATAATTACTCTCAATTCAAGAATCACTTCCAGGTGAGAATGGTAGAATTATTGCGTGTAGGTTAAGCGAACTTGATACATCCGTAACACCAGCCTTCCCACATGGTCGGGACACTGACAGATTTAGGTGGAGTTGATAATAGTTGTCCGAGTTGAATATCAATCACTGCCTACGCCCTCTAATGATTTTGATGTTACGCTCCAAGAGTTCAGGCCTCGTCAAGATCACGCTGGAGGGCGTTTCTTCCTCAAATGTAAACGTAAAATCAAAGTCTTGGCTAACAAAATCGTTGGAACGTCTTCGCCAATGTGCTAGTAATGTTGTCTATCCGTTCCTTTTATTTCTTATGATTAAGAACCCATACATTTCTGAGATAACGGAATGAAAGGGCCTAAAATTTGGACGGAGATTAGGCCTCTTCTGCGATTCACGCTCGTGTTTCTGACTTATCGTAAGTCCGACCCTAAGTCATTAATTTTTCGAACTGACATTTTTGTCAGACGACGTGGGATTTGGTAAATTGAACGAAAACGGTAAATTGACGATAAGAAATTTACATTTTGGTTAATTATTTTCAATGATAAGTCTTTGGAATCGAGCAAGAAAAACAAAATCACCCCCCTCCCTCCCCACCTCAAAATTTGATGTTTTACGTTTGAAATTTTCAAGAGTGCCCTAGCTCGAAAACTCTCGAAATAAAGGTACTTATCGTTTTTTCACCAAGGTAAAAAAAAACGCTGCAAATCATTGCCCAAAGGTTTATTATTTTCTGTATTGATCACTCTTCTGTGTTGATCCCTCCCTACCAACCGTACGTACCTACTACCTACTAGGGCACTTATGAAATTTTCTACCCTTCATTTCCATTTGGTTGGTGGTTGGGGTTGAAATTTTCAAAAATGCCCTAGTAGGTAGTAGGTACCTGCGGTTGGTAGGGAGGGATCTATACAGAAGGATGCTCTGTACAGAAAATAATAAACCTCTGGGCAATGATTCGCAGCGTTTTCGTTCAATTTACCATGTCCCACGTCGTTTGACACTGTCAGTTGGAAAAATGAATCAATGCATTGAATAAGAGCATTTACTGGTTTATTCAGACATCCAAAGGCAAATTCCCAAATTCCAAGATTCCCAACCTGATGATGACCGGCTCAACCACACTAAAAATAGTCGATGTTACTTATAAAATGTGTTGTTTGAATGATAGAATTGTTTAATTGATGGTGGTTTGTATAATTTACTTTCAAATGTTTACTACCGCGGCTCGCTTCGTATTCGACCTCAATGTATTATGGTGTAGCGGAAGCTCTTCGAAGAACTTTGGAGGTTATTATATGGGGTTTATTATGGGGGTTATTATGGGCATTTCTTTCAAACTCGAATTATTTCATTGGAGCTTTATGTGATTTTTTGCTCACAACTTGAAGAGCTCACAACCCCCTCCCACGAGATCCCAGTTGTTTGACAACACTTGCAGAAAATTTAAAATTTAATTTCAACGAACCCGACCTATAAAAGTACAACATAATTTATAAGTTGGACCAAAGGAGAGCAGCGCAAATTGGTGGCACACCTCTGCCCAAGCGAACCCTTTGAAGTGGAAGAAGACGTTTTATAGGGTCCGCTTCTTCGTTATTACGGTAGTAAATTCCTTTCTAATGGAGCGATAAACTTAATGAATTCATCAGCCCTCAGGAAGTTCGTGCACTGGGCGTTTGAGGTCTTTATTGTGAGAAGGGGGTAAAATAAGTATTAAGTATGGGCCTGTTGGGCGTCCAGTGAGCAGAATTTAATGGACCCTCTTTTTTGAGAACTTTTAAGAGTGACATGATTGTTTACTCAAAGACGGGAATAAAGCCCGAAAATTAGAGTGCACTGGTTTTTGAGGATAGGGGTGAAGGAGAGATGAAGATTTATGCTCTATAACTCATTTTCAAATGGCGGTTCGAAGTCAAAATGCCGACAAAATTATCTGATCGTTAAAAGTTTTGAGTTTAATCGGCTGAAACGGGATTTGCATCTGCACCCGAGATTAAGAGCATTTGGAGTTCTCGATAATATCAGATATTATAGATTCTATTGAGCCGGAAGAAAGTAATAAAACACGTGAAATGAATGGAGTAAACAGCATGGAGGAGTCTCCTCAGACTCCGCTCAGGAGTTAGGCCCCAACCTTGGTATTTGTTCAGATAACTAGGTACTCGAAAAATTCCGTAACTGTAAAATTCAAAGATTCATAATTTCTAGTTTATTATTTTCAATAATAAACCTTCGACATCGAGCAAGAAAACTCGGCGCTTAGCGCTACCTACTTAAAGCCTATGGCGTAAATTATAAAAACATGGAACATGTGTTAGCCAAATTCAGTGCAGGTAGGTATAGTACAAAAGTTATATTGTCCCTAGCAACATAATCTTAAATGGATTAAGAAAAACTCGGCGCTTCGCTCCTCGAAAAGTGGAATGTTGGAAAAGGCGAATGATCGGAGTGTTTACAACGCGCGTGACCGTTTTCGTCCCTCTTTCGCGTAACGTTTTTTCGGATAGTTACCCTAGGCCAATAACATGTTCCTTGTTAATATTGTTCAACCTCTCTGTTTGAACTCCCCGCCTGTTCAAAGGCACCCTTTCACCGTTAGTTCCAAAGCCCGCCCGCAGAGGTCAGAGCTAGAGCCCTGTTCATTGATGCAAATTAAGTTCTAGGCATGCAAGAATTAAGAACCAGTACGATAAGTTATAATCAAATAAGTTCATAAGTACGGCCGATTAGTTCATTTATCCCGAAAGTACTTTATCCGAGTGGCGTAGAAATCACAACCCTGGGAAACCAATCCACTGTCCTCCATTACGAGTTCCAATGTATGACTACCTATACCGTCTACTCTGTGCTACCCCTGTTTTTAATAATTTTTATCAAGTTAACTGTGCAATATACCGTCATTCAAAGTCATACTGTGCCGTTCTTTCACCGCCCTATCCCGAGGTATTAACACTCTCCTCCCTCCCTCAAAATTTAATGTTTTACAATTCAAGGTACGTAGAATCCGAAAACCGAATGAAAAATTTTCCGTCCATTCGCCATATGCCATATTTTTCTCCACAGACCGATTTTGATTAAATTTGATATGAGGTCCGTTTGGAACTAGCTGTGCCGCCAAGTTTTCAGTAGGTGTCAGTATCTTCTAAAGGCGCACATTAGAGGCGAGTCAGGCGGCATTGCATCGCATCGGAATATTGTTGCTGCGCACACAGTGGGCGGGTTGGGCCGCATCGCAGCGGAAAAATGGGGCTTCATTTCATGTGATGCGTCTGCGTTATCATCCTGTGTATTCCCTTATGCCTGTTAGTTTCAATCATATGTGGAAAAAACTTAAAAAGAATGTTGAATTCAAGATATTACATACATGTGTATCTAAATTCATTTTTGAACATTACACAATAATTCTAAATAAGACCCTCTCTGGGTGGGTTGTCATAGGCAGGAGCTCTTCCAATGATTTTTTTTACCAATTCATTCTTTAGTGAAATCCGGTGTTTTCTAGGGTTTTATAAAATAGTAGACTCGACCTTACAATGGCAATCATGGGAAATTGCTCATCATTTTCCAAGTAACTTTTCAAGCTGAACCAAACGGTGAACTCTGAACCCTCAAGTTCTCATAGGGAGCGAACGGTTGGTCCTACAGAGCTCAGGGTGGTCTCATTAGATTCTAAAAATTCAATACTATCTTAAAAAACAGTATCAACATTTTTGGCTAGGGCGTTTTAAAAATTTTAACCTTTATTTTTCAACCCTTAAAAGTGACATCAACCAAACACTTCTGGGCACAACTAGACCCCAAATGGAGCCCATATACCAAATTTCATCAAAATCGGTCCATGCGTACTAAGGATGCCGCGTATGGCGGAAGTATGGAAAATTTTCAATTCGATTTTTGGATTCTACGTATCTTGAAACGTAAAGCAACAAATTTTGAGGGGGGGGGGAGGAGGATTTTTTTTGGTTGGTCGATTCCAAAGGTATCGATTATTCTTATTATGATTGCAAAAAAATGAATGTCCACTGGCAGAAATAGGCCAAATGTCGCTTCAAATGTTTCTTTGAGTTGAATTTGATTATATTTGATTTGATTATATTATTTTTGTGCAGAAAACACACGCTGATCATATGAAAACCACGTCGAGTAAAAGAACTGATTGGCTCAACTCGTTATTGAATCAACTCGATTCTGAATCTTAGAGTGCCGTATTTATTAGAACACACAATATCTGTCATATTCATATTTCGCATCATTCATATTATACTCACAGAAAGATCTGTGAAATCAGGGAATTCTGAAATCTCGTCACCCACCCTGTGTCCATGTTCCACTAAACTTAGCTGATTCAAAAGTCATGTTCTTTCAGTATTATTGCTGTCCTTACACGTATATCCAAAACTATTGAGCACGTTGTCGTAACATTCGAACATCACAAATTCATAAAATAATCGATTCGTGACTTGTTTGATAGAAGATTGTGTACGAAGACCAGTTCTCAGCAGTAGATTCTCTCGCCCGGATCAAGTTTGAATCTCTTGTCTTGGATTGGGGACATGGGTCAAGAATGTGGAGCGGCCTCTATCTTGACAGAATCGCCCTGCTTGTTTATGTATCTCTATACACAATTAAACTAATTTGATAGGCCCCTCCTTGCAATTCACCTCGCGCAGATCCCCGTAAATTCCTCAACATCGGTAGCTTTCTCAAGTCGAGATACCTCGGTTGGTTCCGACCATAAATCAACAGCGACAACATTTTCATTTATCAACTTATGAATCCACGGTCACCTGTAGCAGAAAAAAAGTAGGGTGGTTCTAAGAACCGATTCAGGAAGCAACGGAATTTATTCATACGCCGATTACTGAGAATTGTTCTGTACAATAAAAACAAACTGAACGGGTATTGGAATGTAATGTGATCGTGTAGAGACGAGAAGGATTTCTCAATCACACCGTAACCATTTCGCTTTCAAAATACCTCGCTGAGAAATATGAGAATTCCCCTTGACAATGCTGCGATTCCACGTTATGAAGGTTTTCTCTCGTTTGCTTTGCAAAGCAGCAGCATATTAAGTACATCATGATATTCCATTCCAGTCAAAGCAGACATTCATTCATTTTATTTAGTTTGGTTGAGAGAATAGTCAACATCTTGAATATATCCCATGTTTAAGAATCAAATCTGACAGTATATTTTGTATTTTGCTTGTAATCAGGGCAACTAGTCCAAAAATGGTGGCCGTTTGGATCGGACTGGCCGTTCAACCGCTGTTTAACTAAAGTCTCAACAGATGAACTGATTGAAAACTCGGGTAAGACCATTTTCAGCCCAGGTGGTTAGTGTGAAATAAAATTCAAAATTTTCTTGTTACTTCAACTTTTATAATACTTTGGAAAGAAAAAGAGCTACAAACAGACTAGTCATCGTTTTCAAACCAGTTTTCAGTTTAACTGTTCAGCCACCTCTTCAACCATCTCCAATTACCAGAATCAGTAATGGAGGGCCAATAGTTAATAAAAAGTTAGAATTTTTAGGGTTCCTATTAGGTAAGTAATAAACTTTCTCGCCGGAGATAGAAACTAGTCCAATCTGAATATCCAGATTTTCTCTTATTTGCATAAAATTGGCGCAGAGGAATCTCCAAATTGCAACACATGTAACGAAATTGACAGCTCGGAACACATCTTAATGATATGCACAAAATATGACACGATACGACAAGAGCTATTCGACAGTATTGTATACAACAGAAACTTTACAAAAAAGGTAATCAAATTTCTCACTGACTCCGACATTAACAATTGAAGACAATCAAGGTTTAGAAATTTCAGGACATAACACATTTTGAAATTACAAGACACAAGACGCCTTATTATTAATCATTACTCCTAAAATCCTCCCGGTATGCTGGTACATGTACACCCGTACAAAACCAATAAAACGATTTAAAAAAAAAACGCTGCAAATTATTACACAATGGTTTATTATTTTTAATTTTTCTATATAGATCACTCGTCTGCAAAGCCACCAACCATCCAACATGAAGAAAAACATCGATCGCATTTCGGTCAGCTTTAATTTGAACGCTTAATCTCTGCGGCTCACAGAGATTAGGCCTCTTTTGCGATTCACACTCGTGTTTCTGATTTATCGTACGTCCAAACTTTAAATTCTCGTAGTGAGCGAACGGTTTGTCCTACAGAGCTTTGGGTGTTCTCAAAAAATTCTAAAAATTCTATAGAATCTTAAATTGAAGGAAAAACAATACCTTTATATCAAAATTTTTTGAGTTAGGGCGTTTTCAAAATTTCAAAATTCATTTTGGAACCCTTAGAAGTGACCTACATCAACCAAAATCTTCGGGGCACAACTAAACCCCAAGTGAAGCCTATATACCAAATTTGATCAAAATCGGTCAATGCTAAGTGGCAAAAGTGCCGCGTACGGCGGACGGACGGCCAAATTTTTATTCGATTTTTGGATTCTACGTACCTTGAAACGTAAACCATTAAATTTTGAGGGGAAGTTAAAAATTTTTTTTTCTTGGTCGATTCCAAAGGTTCATTATTGAAAATAATAAACCAAAAACTCTCAGGACCTGATTTTCTTCTTTTAGAAAAAACTCGTACAATTTTAATTTTCGGAATTTTTGGGCATGTTTAGCTCTTAGATATTCTCAAATTAACTGTGATGAAATGCCCAATGTGATGACTTAAATGTGACGAAAATAATGAACGATCAGAACCCCAAAGAACGTCCCTCTGACAGAAACCCCACGAACGAGGAAAATGTCGACTAGCTGGTTACGACGGATTCTCCAAGTCGGTACGTAGATAATAATTGAAAAATTTAGTTTCTAGTTCACAAAAATCTACTGAGTGGAAGGTACAACAACAAAATATATAATAAGAATATTTTCCATCAGTTTCACACATCGAAATTTTCAGTTAACAAGGCGCCAGACTGAATCCACTTCTGAACAGGTCACTGTTGACCATCTTCCATTTGAAGAAGGACAACTAACAGAAGTCAAAGTTTTTATGTTGGAAAACAATCAATGTGATACACTGCCCATAACATACGCTTCGGAATTCCCAAATCGACCTCTCATTCCCTTCTTAGCCGTCACTAACGATCTCCAAAAAGGAATCCGCAGAATAAAAGAAAAACTTTCGTTGGAGTAGCCAATTAAGGTGAGGAGTAACGAGCTCGAAATTTCGGGACCACACGTACTAAATTGGGGTTTTGTCTTTTGCTTTGCTAAAGGTATTCTGAATTGACAAGGGGCAGCGGGAAAAAATAGGGTTTGCGGTCTGTCGAGCTTTCTGGAATCACAAAAAGGATACTGATTGAAGATCTCAGCGATTCGCCGAAAGCCACATGTGGGTACCCTTATTCGTGACCCTTTTATAATATGGAGCTTTGAAAATTAATCATGAGTTCCTTCGACAGGATAAATCAAGTAAAATAAAACAGTGAGTAACTGCGGCCCCTCGCCTCCTGCACTCGACTTGCTGGTTACGACGGATTCTCCAATACGGCACGTAGATAAAATAACTAGCGCAACTAACCCCATACATTTAACATCCTACAGGAAGGAGTTTGGTAAGTTGTTGTCAGACCCACCTACATCCGATTGAAATAGATACCACTTTCCTTTCCCTTCAAGGTGGTTCAAGAAAAGTGGAAAGGGCTTAGTGTTTAGTTACTTAGGGTTTACTGCTCAAACTACTGCAACACCTTTCATGGCAAAAGCCAGAGAGTTGTTACTGATATTTGAACTTCTAAGTTCGCTAATGGAATCCAACTTCTGATGTTTCAAAACAGAAAGAAATTATGTTGAGATCCTACGTTTTTGAACGAATTTCAGCACCAGTCAAAACTTTAGGGGAAAAACATACATCATCCTACGACATCATCCTCGTATAATGGGGAATTTGCCTCATTTAAAGATTCTTTCAAGTCAAATCCTATAATAGGGCCCTGCAATAACGTTCAACACCACAAATACACAAGGGAAAAAAATTACCGTAGAAGAAAATGCCTAAACAAGTGAAGTGATGTCAAAAAACACTGCGAAGATCGAGGAAAACTTATCCACTCCCTGGTGTTCCTCAAGCAAAACTGTGCTCTCGCAAAGAGTAAAAGGAGTTTCGGCAAATAGTGTCGGAGAATGTCAACAGGTAGAGTCGTAGGCGCCCCCGTGACCACATGAAAGGGTCAACTCAAATAATTTGATTCAAATATCAAAACTAACTAAATAAGAGAAGATGAAGACAAATAAGAATGTTTCGAGTTCTGAAGTCTGTTCACACGAACCTTACTTGGATGATGGATGAGCTTCTCGTTTCTCGGCTTCTGGAAAAGAAGAGGTAAATAAAGATAGTGTATCATAGTGCAACACTTACTAGATGTAAACCAACTTAACTTTATGTAGCAAATAAATTAGAACCCCACTGTATAATAATTACGTTAGTTTGTGTAGTCAGAGCCAGTAGAAACGGATGTAAGATTAAAAATTGCACTACAAAATTAAAGGATATATTAGAGCTCAAAAAGATTGAAAACCCCGAACTTCTATAGATCCCAATTTAGGAAAGATATTTTGATTTTTTCAAAAAAGGTGGCCCCAGAAAAATGCATTGGGGGATCATTTTCTATAATTTTGAGAAAAAGAGGAGTTTTTCTTTGAAGAGGGCTTATTGTTATAGAGGTAGGAATGGGTATCGATACCGGATATTTTAAAATATCGATACTTTTGTACTGATACTCGATATTTTAGTATCGATACTTTGGATTGAATATTTGTAAATATCGAACATCGATACAGTTCTCGTGGATATACATAATGGCTAAAAGACAAAGGTTTTGGGTCTTAACTCGGATAAAATTAATTATTATTATTATGGAGAAAATGTTCAATAAAATTTGCAGTGGGTATTTTCTCCAAGTTTTCAAATGTTTTGACATTTTATGTCTTTACTATGGCACATAAATGAAAAATCGTCACGCGGGCATTGTAACGAGGGGAGCGTCACGAGGGGAGCGTCACGCGGGGAGCGTCACGCGGGGAGCGTCACGCGGGGAGCGTCACGCGGAAATTTTCTGATGATTTTCACGTACAACCAATCGTTCCTAGGGAAAACTAACTTCCTCGTATTCCACCCCACAACAATCGTTCACCACTCATTGGAAAGCTCTCAATTTATTAATCATGGTACACGGTCCCTAATATGAATGCACCTGTACGGAAAGCTGAATTATGCGCATGTTTACTAACATACGAGTATGATGTGAGCAACAAATGAGATGTCAACATGATCGTGAGAGGAAAATAGGTATTTTCATCCAACAGATCCCTTTAAAGCGTTACGGAGGCAGGGTCAATGGAGAATGCCGAAGGCGCCTGAGTGGTCACTGATCAGCTGAGTGAGCTCCAAGGCCATTTCCTCTCCTGTTGAACGCAGGGAGCTGACATTTGAGAGGCAGGGTCAATGGAGAATGCTGAAGGCGCCTGAGTAGTCACTGATCAGCTGAGTGAGCTCCAAGGCCATTTCCTCTCCTGTTGAACGCAGGGAGCTGACATTTGAGAGGCAGGGTCAATGGAGAATGCTGAAGGCGCCTGAGTGGTCACTGATCAGCTGAGTGAGCTCCAAGGCCATTTCCTCTCCTGTTGAACGCAGGAAGCTGACATTTGAGAGGCAGGGTCAATGGAGAATGCTGAATGCGCCTGAGTGGTCACTGATCAGCTGAGTGAGTTCCAAGGCCATTTCCTCTCCTGTTGAACGCAGGGAGCTGACATTTGAGAGGCAGGGTCAATGGAGAATGCTGAAGGTGCCTGAGTGGTCACTGATCAGCTGAGTGAGCTCCAAGGTCATTTCCTCTCCTGTTGAACGTAGGAAGCTGACATTTGAGAGGCAGGGTCAATGGAGAATGCTGAAGGCGCCTGAGTGGTCACTGATCAGCTCCAAGGCCATTTCCTCTCCTGTTGAACGTAGGAAGCTTACATTTGAGAGGCAGGGTCAATGGAGAATGCTGAAGGCGCCTGATTGTGCACTGATCAGCTGAGTGAGCTCCAAGGCCATTTCCTCTCCTGTTGAACGTAGGAAGCTGACATTTGAGAGGCAGGGTCAATGGAGAATGCTGAAGGCGCCTGATTGTGCACTGATCACCTGAGTGAGCTCCAAAGCCTTTTTCTCTCCTGTTGAACGCAGGAAGCTACATTCGATTCATTTAAATTGCCCAATCGTATTACGTAAAACACTCCGTTGTGCGTGGCCAACAAGCTGCGGTATGAGCGTGATTGTTTAAATGAATGTTTACGTACATTACATCGCAACCATCAACGAGCACAATCAAATTTCCACAAACAAAAGTACAATACGAGGTTTTATATGAAGGGGAAAGGGGGCGCAAAGACATAAAATGTCTCTCGTGGTTGCGTACTTGTACGAAAGCTGTATCCACCGTTTGAGTTTAATTAGATTTTTGTCGTTTAATTTAATTATTACGTTGTTGTTTAATTTTCATCAAAAGATGCCTAATTCATTGTATGACATAAGCTCACCTGTTGGCGGATTTTCAAGGAAAATGAAGTTATTGCACATGCCACAAAACTTTCAGAATGGAGTTTTTTGAGAAGAAAAAAGTCACTGAAATCCGTTTTGGAGCGTTCTAATCTCCTGTGCTGACTGTAAAAAAACCTTATAGATTTCTATGATAATTCGCTCATCAACTCATGCTGTATGAATGTACTTTTGTTTCCCATCAGTCCCGAGAGCGATTCTAGGAAAAGATAGGTTCTTGGTACCTGGAGCTTGAGACCAACACGTGCTGGTTCCTTGGGGGGCCTACCCAGAATCCCAGTTTTTCCACAACACTGCTTGTTGTACTTTGGGCTTTTATACATTGAGAGGTCTGTAAAGTCACCAGTTATTTCGACTTTTCGTAGAATATTCTTGCTTGCAGGTACTTTCATGCTCTGGTGGAGGGGGGGAGGGAGAGAGGAGGTCTTTCGCATTAAAAACTAGCCTGATCCCGTCTTGGGATTTCTTAAAAACGTCTCAAGACAAAACGAGACCAGGGCTGGACTGTGACATCATATGGGCAGGTGGAACACAAAGTGGGTTACAAAGTACTCGTTTTCGTACGGAACGTCCACGAATAGCATTACAAATCGATCTACGGCAATGTTGGTGCGGGCGAGAGAAGCCTGGACTCAGTTGACCTTGCAGGAGCTCACGATCCTAGTATCCAGCAGATGATCCTAGATTTGTTTACAAGCAATTACCTTAATATATTTGAGTAGGTCTTTTATTTATTCATACGGGCATGACGCCAAATGACAGAATATTATTAATATATCAGCTCTGAAATAAAACAACGGCCCTAACAAAAGAAAAGGTTATTTTCTTATTGGAACTGTCAAGTTATCTCACTTCGGGTATCCAGCAAAGTAAACTTCCATGTAGAGCATCGAGAGAATAACGTGACACGCATACGGATGCAGGTTCAACCTGCGGTACCAACTAGTGTCGGGAAAAATTAATCAGTACTAAACGAGCGTTTGTGCGAGGTGGAATCAACCTTCACCCAATGAATTTATGCAACCCCATTAACCTCATGCATTATGCGTCTCAATAACTTCACGTTATAGGTCAATTTGCAAAGTGCTACCAATCAAAGTGCAGCGCTTGAAGGGCACAGTCAACCTTTCACTCGGGTATGGTCATGCCCATTGTTTTTGCTCCTTTGTTTCCGTTGTTCTTACGAGTAATTCAGGTGGAGATTTCTCGTTAACCGAGGACGTGAATGATTTGTTTTTTATCATTATAGATTTCAATCTGTGCGCGGCGTGACTGAGTGACAGACAAGTCCTATTTGTAGCTCAGATCTTTATCGTCTTAGGGGCTGCCTCCCGATTCAAATCTCACTCCGTTGAATGCTGCACAAGTTTCGTTAGCGGGATGCAATTTATATTCCAGAAATCAGTACGATATCAATGTACGATATAGACAGATATAGACAGATTCGATTATGCGATACGATATAACAAATTCTGAACTCATCAAGGCAAAATTGTTGCGTAATGCAGTACGTACCCTACCAAGGTACCCTTTTAGCGAATTTTCGAAGAAAATGAAACAATCAATGCACTCAAAATGTTCAGCATGTACTTTAGATTTGTTATTGGAAATAATATACCTACCTTTAGAATCGAGCAAGAAAAATATTGTAACCCCCTCCACCCCACTTTGCACGAAATTTGAAGGTTCGAAGGAGTAAAAAGAAGCTGAAACATTTTCAAAATGCCCAAGCTCGGAAACTTTCGATGGACAGGTGTTGTTTTGTCTTTAGTTCAAACTTTTCAAGAATTTTTAGTCTAATGACACCACCCAGAGTGGTCGTGACGTTTTTTCATCTATTTAAGATAGTGTTCAATTTCTAGATACCATTCAGACGATCAAAAATCGTCGAACTCGCGTTTATTGTGAAATTTATCACATCACGTGGGTTCAAGCCAGGTTAGGTCCTTCGATGGTAAGGACCCCCTCTCACCGCCAGCCACTGGTCCTTAGAATGTAGTTAATAGTTCTTTCGCAACTTCTCTCTCTTTCGCGGGTATGTTGTCTAAGTAAAACGCGAGTGTGAATTGCAGATGAACGTTCGCAACACTACAATATCCCAAAATGAACAGTTTTTTTCGATTATCTTGAAACGAAAAATAATGCATAAGGACCCTACCCTTTCTGTATGAAGCAGTCCAATTCATTAATTCTTGTGCAACGTAAAATTATGGGAAAAAATCTTCGTCCCATGAGACACCGGAAGAGGACACCGGTACCTCCTCATCGCGCTTATGGCTGTTTTGAAGTCGGTCAAAAAATAACATCTTTTTCTCAAAAATGAGTGTATTAATGGTCATTTGAGGGAGTGTTCAAAACAATTGAGTTTTTGACCAAGGTATAGCTAATTCAAAATTCTAGTGGTATATTACATCAAATCAATTTTAAATTTATATTACATCAAATTTCGTCAGTTAAGTACTCAGGTACCTACCTCCTAATCCACATCTACTCGTTAATGAAAACCTGTTCTTTTGATGTTTTATTGATTAGGCAGTGTCGACATTTCGGGGATTTACACGCACTCTGTCAAGAGTTATTACAATTAACCATCAAAACTGATGGATTTATTCCATCAATTAAAAATATCAATTAATAATTCCAAAACAGATGTTTTCCCATAAAATGTAGCTAAATTTGAAATTTTGAAGGATTTTAGAAATTCATTAGTGCACGGCCCCAGGGAATTGAAAATCTGAAATATTGCCGCCGGAATCATCAAAATCGAACTATACCTAATTGCCAAAGAGAAATGGGAAAAACTACTGAATAAACTGTTTTTTCCCAAGTTTTTTCCCCTATTTCTCTGGCAATTATTGTTCGATTTTGATGATTCCAGCGGCAATAATTCAGTTTTTCAATTCCCTACAGCTGTGCACTAATGAATTTTTTAAATCCTTTAAAATTTCAAATTCAAGTACAACTTTTTATGTTTTTGCTCCTTCGATTTGGCTAAATACTAACCAGGAACGAGGAACGAACGGCGACCGACTGAGACCCCCTTAAAAATAAATAAATTTGGATTAGGACATATCAGTGCTTAACCGAAAATTTACAACAATGTAAAAGTTAACAAAGTGTAACTCTTTTTGGTTGTTACCCAGTAACAAACAAACTGATTTCGTAGGATAATACACTACTTAATAGAAACAAACTATTGCCAATCTTCACAGTTCAACGTTGCAAATCAAGTGTTTTTAGGCTCGCCCCTCTTAGTACTCAATTCTGGCTACGACCCTGAGCTCCAAACAAAATTTGCAGTTTAAACGGAATTCCAAAATTAAGCTTCGCTCGTTTAAACGTTGACTTAAATGGTCCTTAGTTTAAATTGCCCATAAACAAATAATTCTCAGGTTGGATCAGCTACATCACATCGGCTACAAAAGCGACCTACTTGTTTATTATAATAGTAAAATATGATCGACCCAACAAACAATTCTCCGTCAAGTTGAGGAAAAAAATCTTTTATTGAACATTGTAGAAGGAATACCTAAAGGTGGACAAGGACTCCAGTAGTTGTCGAAACGTAATGGATTTGCCGAAAGTTCAAATTGAGATGCCAAAAGTTCCTCCTTTGCCGAGCGTTCGGTAAATTGATCATCTTCCTGAGGAAGTTCCTCAGGGCTCGAAGGATGTGTTACTGAGTAAACATCACACCAGCGCAGTGGGGCGAAAACGCAACAAACCGATTATAAGTAGAATTTTTGAAGGTCGAGATTTGGACCAAGTGATGACAGAAATTGGTTTTTTTTGCCGTCAAAGCAAGTGCCAAACGGCTAAATTGGTGGAGTAGACCGCAGAAATTTTTTTCGATTAGATAAAACATGCAAAAAGTTGTACAATTTTTTGGAAATTTGGTGAAATGTATAATGATAATTTATTTATTTTTAATATACATATTTCTTTGAGATGGTCCAAATATATTTTTTTAGCTTACATACTATAGAAGAAGTTTAAATAATCAGTTTTCAGTATCAGAATATCTCTGCTCTATAATATTGTATTATAATATAGTATTAGTAGTGGTTATATTCATAATTCACTGCACAGTTATTGCGCATCCTTGCGCACCTGAATTACCAAGATTTACAGAAGCCTCTACCGAACTAGAAACACCTCCAAATTTAGTTTGCTGCATTCACTCGCATTCTTGGGCTCTAGAGACGTATTTATCTTGAGAAAGTGTGTATATCTCTGAAAAGTTTACTTGACGTGACTGCAGCACGATTGCTGAAATCACTTAGCATTCACAAACAGCCGATATTCCAACAACATCAATGATTTAATTTTGGAGTGGATGTATGGTTGTGATGGTTCCTCAAGCCAAAGTCAATACAAACAAAGCTTTGAAGACCCTCAAACTTGGGTAAAATCCAACCATACATTGAGGAAGGCGATGAAAACGTCTAGTGATGATGATGGTGAAATTACAGCTGGTTACTCGAATATTATTAAAGAATCTTTGTTTTTTTTTACTTTAATTTCATCGTTTAATGATTCGTAAACAATTATTAAAATTTCAATGACTTGTAAAAGAACAAACTAACAATTTATGGGAACATAGCTAACCAATAATTCACTTTCGTAGCAAATATTTCACGATATTGCCCTGGATTTTGAATTTCAACCCAAAGACGTGGAACCGACCCAAAAATGGTTCCGTTGGATTCTGCATTCGAAAATTCTTATCAGTAACCAACAAGTTTTTTTTCGGATATCGATTTAGACAGATGATTTTGAATTATAAGCGTAACTTGGCGTTTCCGCCCCACTGGTGGAAAATGAAGATTTAGAGCTATTGCTAGCAAAATGAAAAACGCTGCAAATCATTGCTCAAAGGTTATTATTTTCTGTATAGATCACCCTTCTGTATAGATCAATGGTTCTAGATCAATAGCACCTACCACCATCTGTATTCTCCCTTGACCTCCCCTCTCAAATTTCAGCTTCCTGCGTTCAATAGGATTGAAAATGGCTTCGGAGCTCACTCAGCTGATCAGTGATCTGAAGAGTGAAGAAGATCTCCTCGAATGCTGGAGACGCCTGGAAGAGCACTTCCATTCAATAGGAGTAAAAATGGTTGTGGAGCTCACTCAGCTGATCGGTGATCTGAAGAGTGAAGAAGATCTCCTCGAATGCTGGAGACGCCTGGAAGAGCACTTCCATTCAATAGGATTGAAAATGGCTTCGGAGCTCACTCAGCTGATCAGTGATCTGAAGAGTGAAGAAGATCTTCTCGAATGCTGGAGACGCCTCGAAGAGCACTTCCATTCAATAGGAGTAAAAATGGCTTTGAAGCTCACTCATCTGATCAGTCATCTGAGGAGTGAAGAAGATCTCCTCGAATGCTGGAGACGCCTGGAAGAGCACTTCCATTCAATAGGATTGAAAATGGCTTCGGAGCTCACTCAGCTGATCAGTGATCTGAAGAGTGAAGAAGCCTTTGAGCAATAATTTGCAGCGTTTTTTACCCACCAACATTTTTTTTACCTACCAACTTTTTTTACCTACCAGCTAGGTACTACCTACCACACCATACTGGCTTCACACCTTCATAATCAAGTTATTAGAAAGAACTAAACGCTTCACACTCGATTGTG
>CM019180.2:24171263-24273472 GCA_009739505.2 Apolygus lucorum | reverse complement strand
GGAACATTTTAAAACAATCCTCATGTCCGTACTCAAAACATGTCTGACTCAAAACATTCCGATACAAAGGTATTGTTTTTCCATCAATTTAAGATAGTATAGAATTTTGGACCCCCCTGTAGGTAGGGGTTAGAATTTACCTACCGTACCCCCTGCGTGTCGTAAGAGCCGACTAAAAGGGGAACCACCTCCCTGCAACCTGAAGGGATGCAAACTGTAGCACTGTCTCAGGAAGTAGAGGAAAACAATACCATTTCCTTGAAGTAGGGAGGGAGTCAGCCCATTGGCTTTGAGGGGGCATCCCCCCCCATTGGGCTAGGATGCTGAGGGCCAATCACCCTCAAATCCGAAATACCTATGATTACGAAAGCTCACAATAATTCTAAAACCGGACTGATTGCTGGCAAAAGACAAGGCGCGTCAAATGGAGTTCGGAAACGGAATAGATCCAGGGATTTATTTATTGGTACATGGAATGTACTATCTCTGTATCGAGCAGGAGCCCTCCGCCAATTGCTGGAGCAACTGACAAAGTATAAGGCTGGCATTGTGGCCTTACAAGAAGTGCGGTGGACTGGCAGCGGCACGTTGGACAGTGATGGCTGGACCATATTCTACCATGGACATGAAAAGAATCATAATCTCGGAACAGCATTTGCAGTGAAGAGAAGCCTTAAGCACTTGGTTCTTGGGTTTGAGGGCATTAATAGTCGAATGTCATGTCTCAGGATCAAAGGACGCTTCTCGAACATCTCCCTCATTAACGTCCATTCCCCAACAGAGGTAGCTGAACTGGAGGAAAAGGAATCCTTTTATGAGGATCTGGAAAGGCTTTATGACAGCTGCCCGCGTCATGATGTAAAGATGCTCGTTGGGGACTGGAATGCCCAGATCGGCCAAGAGAGCTGTTATTTTCCTGTCATTGGAATGCACAGCCTTCACACCCAAACGAATAGTAATGGCGATCGTCTCGTACAGTTTGCTGCATCGCGCAACCTTGTTATTGGAAGCACAATGTTCCCCCATAAGGATATCCACAAGGCTACTTGGGCAACCCCAGATCGGACTGTGTTCAACCAAATTGATCACATACTGATTGACCAACGCCATTTCACCCATTTGCTAGATGTGAGGACTTACAGAGGAGCTAACGTCGACTCTGACCATTATCTGGTAATTGGAAAAGTAAGAACCCGCATTTCTAAAGCTAAACCATTGCCCTCAAGAAAAACGGTGAAATATGCTGTTGATAAGTTGAAGGACCCAAGTGTTGAAAAAGCTTACTCAGCGGCAATAGGGGAAGCCTTACAATCTACTCCTTTTGACAGGGAGGGAGGTGTTGTCGATGAATGGGGTAAATGCAAAAACGCTATCATTGGGGCTGTGGAGGCAATTCTGGGAAGCGAGCATAAACCTCCAAGGAACTCCTGGTTCGACAGTGAATGCAAGAAAGCCACAGAAGAAAAGAACAAAGCTTACCTAAAGATGCATCAAGGGCGACAAACAAGACGGGTTGTAGGCGAGTATAGAGACAAGCGGAGACAGGAAAAGAAATTGAACAGAAGAAAGCAGAGAATATGGAATAAGAATGAGATTAAAGAACTGGGCGAAATGAAGAAGATGAACGAGGTGAGAAAATTCTACAGGAAGATAAACAGTTCGAGAAAGGAATTCAAGCCCAGGGTCTCGCTATGCAAAAGTAAGGAGGGGTCGCTCCTTGCGGACCCCCAGGATGTTCTGAACAGTTGGGAGGAACATTTTCGGGAACTGCTGGGAGGAGAGACATCTGAATTGCCAACGGTAGCAGTAGAGGCTCGACTGTCCAATCACGAAGCAGTAAACCCTCCTACGCTTGGGGAAGTCAAATCTGCCATATCCCGCCTCAAAAATCATAGGTCCCCAGGAGCGGACGATATCCCTGCTGAGTTGTTCAAGACGGGTGGAGAGGAACTAGCCCAACGGATGCACGACCTGATCCTTATGGTGTGGCAAAAGGAGGAGATCCCATATGAATGGGAGCTGGGCGTAGTATGCCCAATCCATAAGAAAGGGGATCCATTAGTTTGCACGAACTACCGTGGCATTACTTTGCTGAATGTCGCGTACAAAATTCTCTCGACCATCCTATTCGACAGACTACAGCCTCTAACAGAGAAGATAGTTGGAAATTACCAATGCGGATTTCGCCCTGGGAGATCTACTGTGGATCAGATTTTTACTGTAAGGCAAGTTGTTGAGAAGTGCAGAGAATTTAATGTGACCCTCCACCATTTGTTTATTGACTTCCGCGCGGCATACGACACAATTAAGAGGGATAGGTTGTATGCTGCTATGGAAGAGTTCAATTTCCCTCATAAACTCACGAAAATGGTGGAGCTGACTATGCGAAACTCGGTGTGCTCTGTGAGAGTCCAGAATGGCCGTACTCCTAGCATCCCCACACAACAAGGTCTAAGACAAGGTGATGCACTGTCCTGCCTGTTGTTCAACATAGCTCTAGAAAAAGTAATCAGGGATGCAGGAATCCAGACCCGCGGAACCATATTTTATAAATCAGTTCAATTACTGGCATACGCTGATGACATAGATTTAATAGCTCGTACTGAGAGTGATCTTAGAAGAGCAGTATCCTCTTTACTTGAGAGCGCCAAAGCCATGGGACTGTCCATTATTGAGGGAAAGACCAAATATTTAACCACCGCAAGTAGTCGCGACTCTCACATATCCATGGAGGGCTACAAGTTTGAGATCGTGGATGACTTCGTATACCTCGGTTCGCTAATATCTGCAAATGGACACCCAATCCCAGAAATTAAGACCAGACTAGCAGCGGCAAACCGCTGCTATTGGGGTCTGACAAAGTACCTCCAATCCAGGCTCCTATCTCACCATGTAAAAAGTGAACTGTATAGGAATCTAATCCGCACAGTTCTGACATATGGATCGGAGACATGGACATTGGAGAAACAAGGGGAAGATTTACTCCGAATTTTTGAAAGACGGGTACTAAGAAAAATATTTGGAGCCGTATGTGAGAACGGAGTCTGGCGACGAAGGAAAAACGAAGAATTGTACAACTTGTATAAAGATATGGACGTGGTGCAGTTCATCAAGCTTGGTCGCCTCAGATGGGCTGGACATTTGGTCCGCATGGACGAGGGAAACCCTGCACAAAAAGTCTTCAGCGGGATGCCAGGCGGCAGGAGAACAAGAGGAAGGCCGCGGCTCTGGTGGACCGATGAGGTGGAGGAAGGTGTGGCAAGGGTAGGTTACCGGAACTGGAAGACATTGGCTGGAAACAGAGAGGAATGGCGTAGAATTGTTGAGCAGGCTAAGGCCCACCCAGGGCTGTAACGCCAATAAAGAAGAAGAGAAGAAGATAGAATTTTGGAATTTTGAGACCACGCGGAGCCCTTTGGGACAAACCGTTCGCTCCCTACGAGAATGTAAGGGTTGGACTTACGATAAATCAGAAACTCGAGTGTGAACCGCAGAAGAGGCCTAATTTCCGTCCAAATGTTAACTGACCGAAATGCGATCGATGATTTTCTTCAAGTTGGTTGGTGGTAACAATGGCAAAGCCGTTTTCTTTGCAGACGAGTTATCTACATAGAAAAATAATACACCATTGTGTAATAATTTGCATCGTTTTTTGCTATGTTGGTTATTAGTTTCTCTTTCGATTGACTGATTCTTTTCGGCCTATTGTTTTTAGTATCCACGTAGTAAAATTCCAAAGTCAATTTTTCATGGATAGTTTTGGCATATCACTTCTTATCACTACTAAAAATCAGATACTGTGGATGGATCAAATACAATCAGTCAATTTTCTCTAAATATTGACTGGGTTTATTATTTTTCTATGTAGATAACTCGTCTGCAAAGAACACGGCTTTGCCATTGTTACCACCAACCAACTTGAAGAAAAACATCGATCGCATTTCGGACAGCTAACATTTGAACGGAGATGAGGCCTCTTTTGCGATTCACACTCGTGTTTCTGATTTATCGTAAGTTCAACCCTTAAATTCTCGTAGGGAAAGAACGGTTTGTCCTACAGGGCTCCGCATGGTCTCAAAAAATTCCAAAAATTCTTTACTATCTCAAATTGATGGAAAAACAAAATTTTTCAAAATTTTTTGAGTTAAGGCGTTTTCAAAATTTCAAACCTTAGAAATGACTTTGGAGGTTCTGGGCTGAACTAGACCCCAAATCGAACCAACATACGAAATTTCATCAAAATCGGCCAATAAGGAAAGTGCCGCGTACGGCGGACGGACGGCCAAATTTTTTATTCGATTTTCGGATTCTACGTACCTTGAAACGTAAACCAACAAATTTTGAAGGGGGTTTAACACATTTTGGTTTATTATTTTCAATAATAAGCCTTTGGAATCGAGCAAGAAAAAAAAAATTTTAACCCCCCCTCAAAATTTGATGTTTTACGTTTCAAGGTACGTAGAATCCGAAAATCGAATAAAAAAATTTCCGTCCGTCCGCCGTACGCCGTACGCGGCACTTTTCTTAGTTACCATGGACCGATTTCGATGAAATTTGGTATATGGGCTCCATTTGGGGTCTAGTTGTGCCGCGAAGCTTTTGGTTGATGTAGGTCACTTCTAAGGGGTGAAAATTAAGGGTTGAAATTTTCAAGAGTGCCCTAGCTCGAAAACTCTCGAAATAAAGGTATCGTTTTTTCACTAATTTTAAATAGTACTGAATTTTAAAAAATTTTTGAGACCACCCGGAGCTCTGTAGGGCAAACCGTTCAGTCCCTACGAGTACTTGAAGGTTTTCCTTCGATAAAACAGAATCATGAGTGTGAATCGCAAAAGAGGTCTAATCTCCGTTGAAATTTTTTCTGACTAAAATGCGATTGCTGTTCATTTCTTCGATTTGTATACAGTTTTGCCTTCTGCGTAACCAGTAATCAAATTTCCATAATCAAAAGTCAATGGAGAATACTGAAGGCGCCTGAGTGGTCACTGATCAGCTGAGTGAGCTCCAAGGCCATTTCCTCTCCTGTTGAACGCAGGAACCTGAAATTTGAGAGGGCGGGTCAATTGAGAATGCTGAAGGCGCCTGAGTGGTCACTGATCAGCTGAGTGAGCTCCAAGGCCATCTCCTCTCCTGTTGAACGCAGGAAGCTGAAATTTTAGAGGGCGGGTCAATGGAGATTGCTGAAGGTGCCTGAGTGGTCACTGATCAGCTGAGTGAGCTCCAAGGCCATTATCTCTCCTGTTGAACGCAGGAACCTGAAATTTGAGAGGCAGGGTCAATGGAGATTGCTGAAGGCGCCTGAGTGGTAACTGATCAGCTTAGTGAGCTCCAAGGCCATTTCCTCTCCTGTTGGACGCAGGAACCTGAAATTTGAGAGGGCGGGTCAATGGAGAATGCTGAAGGCGCCTGAGTGGTCACTGATCAGCTGAGTGAGCTCCAAGGCCATTTCCTCTCCTGTTGAACGCATGAAGCGGAAATTTTAGAGGCAGGGTCAAAGGAGAATGCTGAAGGCGCCTGAGTGGTAACTGATCAGCTGAGTGAGCTCCAAGGCCATTTCCTCTCCTGTTGAACGCAGGAACCTGAAATTTGAGAGGGCGGGTCAATGGAGAATGCTGAAGGCGCATGAGTGGTCACTGATCAGCTGAGTGAGCTCCAAGGCCATTTTCTCTTCTGTTGAACGCAGGAAGCTGAAATTTGAGAGGGCGGGTCAATGGAGAATACAGATGGTGGTAGGTGCTATTGATGGAGAACCAATGATCTATACAGAAGGGTGATCTATACAAAAAATAATAAACCTTTGAGCAATGATTTGCAGCGTTTTTTTTTTCATGGTCGATTCCGAAGGTTCATTATCTATATACATAAAACGCCAACCGTACGTACGTATGTCGCCCGAACGTGGGGGTCCCGGGTTCGATTCCAGGCCGCGACATCAAATTTTTTTTTACATATCTACAATTTTTTCGCCTGCTTTTAGCAGGTTTTTCAGCTAGTTGAAAATAATAAACCAAAACGGGGAAACGCTAGATAGTTCAATAAGGAAGAAAATGGGACAAATGTGAAAAAAGAGTGACATTTTTCGTTACAAAAGATAATATCTTTATTATCTTTATCTTTATTATCTTTATATTAATATTATTATAATAGCTAATAGGTAATAAATGGGAAAACAATTCTTTGCAGGCGGGTGATCTATACAATAGAAAAATTAACAATTGTGTAATAAGCTCCCGCGTTTTTATAATGATTTGCGACGAGAATACTTTTCGGAGTTCAGAGCTCTTTCACCCGGCTAATCATCCTCCCAATCGCTTCCAGTGGTTCCGGAGATTGATTGATTGATTAAGCTTGTTATTTACATAACCAGAGATGGATAGGGCTGTGGCCCTCTCTTTCTGTGTCCCTGGCAGAAAAGTATTAACAATTCCTCGCTACTTAATTACAAATACATTGTCGTTATTTTTCAAATTAAATGTATTGTCTTCTCATTAAATAATAATTACATCTATTTTAAATAATTTCTTCAGCATTCAACATTTCATTCATCTAAATGAATTCGTTATGATCCTTAACTCGTAGTATCGTTTCAAAAATAAATTTATTGTTCCTTAATCAAAAGTTAATTGTTTTTTTCTAACACATCACTTCCGTTTTCAAAACAAAAAAAACTCGGCGCTTTGCGCCTCGGCGGGGGGCTCCGCCCCCCTGCACCCCCCGGTTTATTTCTTTTTCCATACTCTGTATGAAATCATAGGAACACAGAATGTGTTTTTGCGATACTAGTCATCCGTTAAATAAAAAACAACAATAATAAATGTGGAGTCTTTGGCAATAATAAAATAAATAATTGTTAGACATTTAATTTGGTCTAAAACCCTATAAATGTTATATAAATAAATATGTAACTACAAGAAAAATACTATATAAATTGAGAGCTTTCCAACGAATGGTGAACAATTTCTGTGCAATGAACACTGCGGGAGTTCTATTTCCTTACCAACGGCTTGGTTGCACGTAAAAATCATTATAAAAGGCGCGTAACGGTTTTTTCTGTCGCTTTTTCGTGACGATTTTTTTTCGGTAGGTCATCGCAAAAACACATTCTGTGTTAAAAGGCATGTTTTTGGTGAGTATAAAACAATCAAATTTTAATAAATTTATCTTGTTATTCAGTCAATTTGTAAAAACCTACAAGTCAAACTGATCTTAAAATAGCATTGTATTCTTAATAACGATACATTTTTTTATTATTCGTAATTTTTCCAAAAATTATTTTTTAAAGTTGGTCTTGAAATCACTTACTGACGTCGTGGTATCGAAATTGTCAATATGCATATTGTATATCCTAACTCCTTGTACAAGGAAGAGCAGGCTATTTGCCGAAATTTCATCGCTCTAGGATGAATATAAGTCATTTCTATGACTAATACAGTTGGGCTGATATTCCTAAGATCCTACTCACCCTATTAATATAACTTGTCTAAACGATTTGGGAGGAGAATAATATTCTATAGAATTATGTAGAAGTTCATAACATTCTACATATTATGTAGAAGTTCAGAGCTCTTTCGCCCATCTGATCTTCTTTCCAATCGCTTCCAGTGGTTCTGGGATAACATTTTCGTTATTAGATGAACAAGAGAGAAGTCAGCTCTATGATTCACACAGCTGGGCTGATGTTCCTTAGATCCTGCCACTTTTTAGTGATACCCAAAAAGCCTTGCACCGAATTTTAGCGCTCAAACATGAATAGAAAACATATCAGTCGACTACTCTCACCATCTGACACTCCAACTTTTATTCTGAAGGACTCCTGAATGTCCCGATGTACGGTTGATAATTTCCTTTCATAAAGTATGAAGTTCAAATCATAACTCAACATTATTATTAGTGATTTTCTGCGCGCAGACTCGTATAGTGACCAACTTACTCGATTTTACTTTTTCGACCTTTACAAGTCTTCGATGCATTTCTAAACAGGAGTGTTGAAACTTTTTTTTCCGTGTATTAAAATACTTTTTTTCTGGTTCGGACTGGGAGTGGAGCATGTTTTAAGAATTTCAGTCCATTAGCGGCAAACCTGTGTCTCTCCTTGCCAGGAGAAGTCGGTAATTATTTCAGAGACACCGGCCAAGTTTAAATGTCAAGATGACAATCGTTCGGAAGGTCGGGCCGACCCGAAAATTACGGTGAAATTTGGCTACTTCTGACGTGTGGTAGCCGAAGTTGTTGAGAAATGCCCTCCGAAAAAATTTCAAAAAGGTCTCGAGTTTCCAAAAGTTTAACGGGAATTAACCGGGAGAAACACCGCTTCCTTAGCAAATGGAGCTACCACACGGTTCAAAATGACCGTGTTGGAGTATATTTCAGCCGAACTAACAGGGTCGAGTCTGAGTGGAATAAATATGTGATTCGAGCCGTCCGTTTCCGAAATTGAAAGATCGTTGTCAAGATGAAGATACCCCGAGATTTTTTGTAGTTTCCTTCCAGGTCGTTCGGTCAGTCCCTCAATGATCCTCGGGTAAATCCTAAATGCCACTTGATAGAAATCTTCGATTCTGGTTCCGAAGCAAATATCCGGTGACCCTCGGCGACTCGAGGATGTGGAGTCGATGGTCTGACATGTCTGGCCAGTACTTCTGATGCGGTTGGTTTGACGTTCGGAACGACCTTCATGAGTCCTCTCTTCGAATCCTTCCTAATTGGTGGTTTTGGACTCTTCAGTTCGAGGCGGGAGCCGGTTATTAGACCTTGTCGAGCTGTTCAGTCACTCGACCGACGTCTGCTGCCCGTAGATGGCGCGCGGAGTTTTTCATCATATTATGACGTCCAGGATAATTAATTCAAAAAATAATGCGGAATTGTGGGTGTCAACAAATTGTGTTCATATATGTGCAGGTTCGGGAAATTTTCTTGGAATAACAGTGGTACATCATTGAAATGTTTGCCAAAATTCGCTCTAACTACATATTTAAAAAATGGAAAATGAGAGGAAAGTTGCATGGCTTGCAAAATTGCATCCCTAGGGATAGCATATAGAGGGGAGGCATTGAAAAACACTACAAGGCATTGACTAAAAAAGTTAGAGCACCCACAGAAGGCTTACTAAGATTTGATGAATCTTTAATGCGATTTCCCAAAAGTGCATTTTCGGAGATGCACCATTGTTCTTCCCAGCGTGCGATATATAACCAGTGAGAATAGAAGAACTTTACTTTTCACTTCTATACCCAGTGGATATAACCTACTGCACAGCGTTTTGGCATCTCTTCCTGAGACCGAAGTGGAGGATGGGCTTATACACCACTAGGTGCCACGAACCCCACCTACATGAAAGAGTCTATTCGGTTCGACAAGGTTTCAACGAAAAACATGGCTCGGGTTTGACAAGGTTCTCACATCATATTTCATCATTTGAGTAGCAACACCGCCTAATTGACTTTTGGGTGAAAACAAGTTTCATATATGGATGGTGTAACAGCCATGAAATTGAAATCAGGACACATGATACAGGAGAATACGGAGTATAAGACAACACCACTCATTTTTTTTTCCTAACCACCCATTTGATTTTCAGAACACTACCTAACTACAGTCTTATTTACATCCGCCTAAAACTGACCATATCTCCTCAACTGTTGGTCCTACAGCAAATGTTTAAAGAGCCATTGAAAAGCCTATTAAATTTGCTTGAAGAAACAGAACTTCCCAAGATTCCCATTAAATTTTCAGAGATTCAGAGAACTTCACTCGTGTCCACAGCAATTGCACCGGGTTGTAGATCATGTCCTCGAAACATACGAGAAAAAAGGAGTTTGTCTTGGGCTTTACCTCGACACCGAAAAGGCCTTTGATAAAGTATGGATCCAGGTCTATTATACAAAATAAAGCCACACTTACCCGACACATACTTTCGAATAGTCACAAGTTATCTTACTGGTCGCACCTTTTCTGTAAAATACCTTAATTCTGTATCCAGGGCAGCTAGTACATCGTCAATACCGCAGGGTAGTGTCTGGGGACCCTTTTTGGTTTATTATTTTCAATAATGAACCTTTGGAATCGACCAAGAAAAAAAAAATTTTAACACCCCCTCAAAATTTGATGGTTTACGTTTCAAGGTACGTAGAATCCAAAAATCGAATAAAAATTTGGCCGTCCGTCCGCCGTACGCCGTACGCGGCACTTTTGGCACTTAGCATTGACCGATTTTGATGAAATTTGGTATGTAGGCTCCATTTGGGGTCTAGTTGTGCCCCGAAGATTTTGGTTGATGTAGGTCTCTTCTAAGGGTTCCAAAATCAATTTTGAAATTTTGAAAACGCCCTAACTCAAAAAATTTTGAAATAAAGGTATTTTTTTCCCTTCAATTTAACATTCTATAGAATTTTTAGAATTTTTTGAGACCACCCGGAGCTCTGTAGGACAAACCGTTCGCTCACTACGAGAATTTAAAGTTTCGACGTACGATAAATCAGAAACACGGGTGTGAATCGCAAAACAGGCTTAATCTCCGTTCAAATTAAAGCTGACCGAAATGCGATCAATGTTTTTCTTCATGTTGGATGGTTGGTGGCTCTGCAGACGAGTGATCTATATAAAAAAAATAAACCGTTGTGTAATAATTTGCAGCGTTTTTAAGAACCTTTCTAACGGTATAATCAAAACATATTTTACAATTGAATTTAGGGAAGAAATTTGTGTTTTAAAGCGAAAAAAATGAATTTTTTTAAACAAAACCATGAGTACATAAGCCATGCAGTAAATAAGGTGTTTACCTGCAGTAAACAACCTTTCCTCCCTACCAAAACGTCGATTTCGTTTAAAAATTCACTTTTTTCCGCGCTCCAACACAAATTTTTCTTCTAAATTTGATTTAAACAAGTTTTGACTATTCCGTAGGATAGCTTATTAAAAAAGGAAATTTTTGTTAAATCCGCGCAGTTATAGAAAAAAAATTAGTTTAACCTCTGTTGTTTAGAAATTGAGAAATTTTCCGAGTTTAAAATTGTTGTTGTTCGTGAAAGAATTGAAGGGTAATATTGGAAAGTTGAGTTTCGGAAATGGGATTTCCAATAGATTTTTTGAATTTGCTATAGGATCAATAGTTGAGGCGAGTATCATGGTTAGTTTTTTTTTATTTTTTGGGGGCGGGTCGGCTTGACACTGATAACATTATTCGACTGCTGGATAACGGAAGGTGTTGGTTGAAAGTAACCCGGTATGGCCAAAAATGTTGGTTATATCGATAGAAACTTATGGAAGAGTTCAACTGGGATTAAATTAGAATTAATTAGATATAGTAGTGATATGGTATATAGTTTATTTAAAATTTAGCACCACTAAAAATATAACGACCACAAATATTTTCGTACCAGTCGGCAGACGGAGGTCACGTCCATGTACCAATGTCCACGTACCAATTTTTTTATACGATTATCTCTTGTCAAAAAATATGTTTTCTTCTTCTTGTTCTGGTTAGTTTTAGGCAGAAAATCGCGTTTTTCTCAAAAACACAAATTTAGCAATTTTTTCTCGACGCTTAAAAATGTTTTTTTTAAACTTGAGAAGTAAATTCTCTGAAGAAAATTCTCTCTCAAAGAAGAAAATGCTCTTTCAAAGCTTGAGAAAATTGTTTCTCAACGCTTGAGTGCATGGGTCAATAGGGACTTTTTTGTTGCATTTGAGGTGCCCAAACACCTCCTAGTGTTTGGACATCTTATCAACAGTTACCCTGTATATAAGGATGGATAGTTGTTCAAAATGCTCAGTGGAAATTCTTATTTTTTATGGGAGCATTTTTGATTTGCTGCACAATGCTTCTTCATTATTTGATGACAGCCGTGACCGTACGTCTCCGTTCGTTCTTAAATTCCTCAACTTCCCGGAAATTCGGTTCTACTAAGTTCTAAAGTATACAGGAGATGGTAGTTTTAGTTATTTACCGTCGTTGTCTCGCTTTCCGCGATCCTAATCTATGTGGAGCAACCGAGACAAGATAGAAACACCAGGCAGAAACAAACCTGATGTGCCAACGCAGGTGGTAAATTTCGTTTACCCTACTCACTATGGGTGGGGTCCCCATTGAGTGGTCTCGCTACTAATAAATCTCTTAATCTGTACACCGCACAATGGAGGTAATGTGGCTTGAGTCCTGCAACCAGGACTGTACGTACTGATATCAGAACCCTCCTAGAATCTTAAATCCTGCCGCCCACCTCGTCTCCAACCAACAACCGCATATCACACCAGACAACCATTACTATTCTGGGCACGTGCGTTTCACCTCAAGGTCTATTTGTTTATTTAAATCCGATTCAGCAGCCCCCAGGAAGCGAGTTGACTTCTGTAACAATACTGTCTATCTTGATACTATTTTTATAACTATGTTGATGTAAGATCAACAATTACAGTTAATTCGGACACCATGTAGAAACACAACAAAATAATGATATTAAACAATTTTAGTGTTAGATCAATTAAAATGTGGGTTGTTTGTTTTATTTTGAAACTGGGAGTTCAATCAACTAGCTGGGAAGGTGTCCTAACATCACAGCTATTGGGTATAATAATTACACATAGATAGTGGTATTCCGAGCAAAATATACTTTGTGTCGAATAGGAGAGGTGAAAACATGAAGTGGTCTTCAGAGTGGAATCCTGATGGCCAATCTACTATGATATTTTCCCTCTACACTCATATTGGATGTGTTTTGAGCCTGAGTAAAGCTGCTCCTAAGTATGTAGAACGGCAACACACCAATACAACCTCTTGGTTGTATATGGAAACCATTGCAAAATTTCGTGACACATAGCCGTCTTCAAAAAACGTGACTCTGCCAGTTAGCTCAAGGCTAAAGCATGTTCCATGCTAATGAATAATAACGAACAAAGACTTGTGATTAAAACAATAACAACACTATGAACCATAATGATACAACTATGATGAGCAGACATAGGAAAAACAGGTGTTAAAGGGGGCTGCCACATACACAGCGCTGACCCTGGCATCCCGAAAACGGTCCAGACCCACCCACCACGGCGGCTCCATGGGCCACGAATCCATTTCTAGAGAGGTAGCCCTAAAAACTGACGTTATTCAATAGGGTGTGCGCCTGGGTAGGAAAAACTGTTTATTGTTATTTTTAATCTAAGGTAGATCTCATTCTGAGAATTTTGGTACCAACCGCAACCTTCTTGTGTAAATATTTTCCTATGAATTTTTAAAGTTTCGACCGTTTATGACGTCACAGTGGGCTGGAGGGGCGCGTGACTTCATAAACATTCGAAACTTTGAAAAATCATAGAAAAAGATCTACTCACCCAAAAAGAGAACGGCTGGTGCCAAAATTCTCAGAATGAGGTCTACTTTCGATTAAAAATCTAAAAAAAAAATCAAGGCGCACCCCCCTTTCGAACCATACACTCACAAAAATCGCCAAGGGAGCCGCCCACAAGCGAAGAGCACCCGTTTCCATTATCACCCTTTACTAATATCACCGTCGAAATCAACTGGTGTCACAGTCAGTTTCCAATCACAGTCAGATAAGTAGGTACTAATTAAACAATAAATAATATTGGGTCAATGTGCATCATCACATTATTGTAAGTTATCCTTCAATGATAGATTATTTCTTTGTTCAGGTACCCACTTTCAACCTATAAACTATTTTCGAGTGGTCTTAAAATTAATTACGAAAATCAGTACCTGTAAAAACGTTGGCAAATTTATCGTCTTCAATCACAGGAAGTAAACCTTTCTACTGCAATATTCATCTCAAGCAAAGCAAATAGGAAGAAACGTCTACGAACTCGTAAGCTACGAGAAATTTCTGTACTGTTGATTTTATAAATAAATTGTCCACTGATTTGGCACCATTTCGTTTGAATGGATACAGAATTAACGGACTTCGTGTTAGTCGCAGATTTTGAGTTCGTATCTTTTATCTTGAATGGTGCCACTCAGGCATGGACCTAGTAAAATACTAGGTCCATGCACTCAGGTAATCGACCTAGGTATACCTTACCCGTATGTTCACTTTATGATCTTTGAAACCGATTAGCAATAATATCCATGGTAAATAGACCACTTTTTCTTCGAACGAACTTTCTGGATTTACCTAAAAACCATCGCGGTACTTGTCAATCAAAAGCACCTCTTTGCGTGGGCACTCTTTGAATGACCCTTCGACAATATCAGTGATGGTTTGTCCGATCTCGGGCACCTTCCTGCCAGAGTAAACCAGGATAACGGTACGTGTTTGAAACTAGCCGCCTCTGCCCTGCCGAACGCTCCAGTTCTGACGGCGAGCATTCCTGAGGTGAACTCTCGGAGTTCCTTCTGAAATTGTTGGCATCGTAGCGGGGAGGCTCTGCGAAGTCTCCTTGCGTCTTTTCACCCTTCGGAACGGACATCTTTTTCAATTTCGATTCCCATCGACATTTTCAGTTCCCTCCTTGCAGATGCCCACGTTATTGTCATTCCAAACCAGGTTTATTGTTGGGAAGATATTTAAAAAATTTATTACAGGTGTTTAGTACTTAGTTAGGTGATGCAGTTCGAGCAGTAGGTAGGAGCATGAATATGATACATTCCACTGCCTTCTTTCTACGCTCACATTTGCATTCGTTTGCAATGCTGTACAATTCCTTGCAAATCTTACAATATCTGCATGTGATTGGTAGGGGTGTTAAAAAGGACGAAAAAATTAACAAAAATAATTAACCAAGTACATTGTTTAGCCCTAATTGGACCATGGTATCACTAATGTTACCCAAAACAACTTAGGAACTCCACAGATATCCCAAAGTGTCACCAGAGTTACCAGAATTAAATTGCAATCAATTTTAAATTTAATGGACAGCATAACTTTTTTTGTGTTATCGGGAGTCTCTAAATAGAGTTATGACAAAAATGTCCACGTAAACCGGTCATGTCAATTTTTTGACTTCTACTGGTAACAAAAACAAGTTCAAGCAATTCAGCTCTGTCCATTAATTTTAAAATTGAAATTTAAATCTACGAGTTAATCTGGTGACACCTTGGGACAGGTGTGGAATTCCCAAGATGTTTTAGGTGACATCAGTGACACCATGGTCCAATTAGGGTTAAATAAAGTTAATGAGTCACAGTGTATAAATTGTTTTAAATTAAATTTCAAAGTCAATATACCTACCTGTGGAGCTCCAAAATAAACGTAAAGGAAATAAAATGAATAAATGTGGAAAAAATTGTTCTTCTTAAAATGCCTGAAAGTAGAATAAAGTTGGATCCTCGAAATCGCCAGAGTAGGAGGCGAGCCCAATGGTGCGCATATACGATGCTTTGAGATTTTGAGCTTCTGATGAAGCTTGTTCGAAGTTCGCTTGATTGACTTTATTTTGTTTGAAGAATTTTGTTTGATTGAAGAAGTTCGCTTGATTGCTGCCTCTAGATGCCCTGGATCTGAAATGGAGGCATCTATGAGCATTTTGCTGGTGTCGAATTGACCCAAGGTGACCGAATTTATTTTTACGAAACTTACATATTTCGATGTAGTTGAGGAGTACCTACAACACAGTAACATCCGTCCATCCGGGAATATAGTCCTGTTTTCCTAAAAGTATACGATTTGGGGAAAACAGCAACATTAAAAAATACGAGAGGTCTGGCGTGTTCGAAGGCAAAGCGTAGACTGACGAGAAGAAAAGAGGGGAGCGGGGCAGTAACGCATATAAACACTGACACTTCACGACAAGTCGCTAAACCTAAATCCTCAGGTAGGAGGACAACACCTGCCGTTGTGAAAAAAGGCGTAAACACTGATTATACATCAAACAGACAGACTTGGAATGTAAATTGTTCAAAAAGCTCAGAAACTCAAAATGCGTGTAAAATTTTGATTTTTGAAGACCCGAATTTTTAACTGCTGTAATCACCATTCACAGTTGGGAAAATCGTCACCACAATCACCACTACAATGGATGGTAATGCAAATAAATGCATACATGAGACAGGTCTGAATTGGCTCCAAGTTTATGAGAGAGGATTTGTCTCTTCTAACGCTTTATTTTCCCATGAGGTCCGAGTTCAGGTCCAGTCCCACGGGGCCCACTTATCAAGTCGTTCTTGAGTAGCCGTTAACTTGATGCAGATTTTCATGGTTGTGTTGCCTTTCTTCTTTTGAGATAGGTGTGTGGGGAGGGGAGGAAAAAACTATACCAAATACCTTACTACCATCTAGTCAGTAATTACAGGTATATCTGAAAATGCTATTCACCGAATGGAAAAGGGTAAATCCACTTCTTGGATCGATAGACGCACAGTCTTAATAAGAACAGAAAGCAATCAGATGATCTATGTGAACGAAAACCCAACCAAGGTAAACATATTATAACTTAGCCTACCTTGCACCTACTCTGCAAATAAGCACTATCCTATAATTCTAAAATTGCACCCGTTGTCCTACAGTTGTCCTGACGATACCTACTGTGAATGCTAGCTCGACAAAATAACAAATTTAAGAAAACTGTTGATCAGCCGCTCCTCTCACCAAACATCTATCTCAAAACTGATGCAGATTGTATAAAATGTTCTTCTTGTCTTTTTTTTTAATTTTAATTACGCCGTATACGAGGCTACAAGGCCATTCGTGCTCGGGCAGCCCAATATAGTTCAGATTTCTTCCACTATACGGTGTCGTCATGCTTAAAACTGTTTCTTATGTCCTGCATAGCCGGACATGTGTCGAGGTGGGATGCCGTCATATCCTCAGTCTGGCATAAAGTGCAGAGCGGGCTATCGAAAACTCCTATTCTGCACAAGTGCTTCGCGAGGAAATCGTGCCCAGTTTGTATCCTGAAGCAGGCGACACTTTGCTTTCTGGGCAGGGATCTGGGTATTGGGTCGCTGATCAGCGGCTCCCAGCTTTTCCCTACAGCAGCTCTTTCATGCTCCTGGCGGACAGCAAGCCTTTTCTTGGTGTCGATGAGACGTTTGGCCGAGCTGTAGGGAAGAGCGACACTTGGCTGGGGCATATTGGCACCTCTTTTGGCTAGGGCATCTGCCTTCTCATTACCCTCAATCCCGCAGTGCGAGGGGACCCACTGCAGCACCAGATGCAGTCCCCTCTCCAGCAACTGTTCAACCATTCGGCGGCATTATATTACCATAGAGACATCTGAGGAACCATTACGAGTAAGTGCGAGAATGGCAGCTTGTGAATCCACAAAGATCACCACTCGGCGGTCATCCCTTTGTCCGAGGATTGCTGCCGTCTTCTTGTCAGGACTCGGGAGGTCATCCATTCTAGGGTGAACAAAGGGTAACTCGCCCGTACCAGATCCTTAGCTGACCTGCCATATCCAACTTCATATTTCTGGATTTGGCATCATTGGTGTCTGCTAGTGATCTCTGTCGAGAGCCAGTGACTACCAAGAGATCAAGACTATACCCTCGTTATTCTAAGTTGAAGTGCCTCTCAGACCATACTAACCATCCTTTACTTCGAGCAAAGCCTTCTAATTGGCTGAGCTATGGTAGGCACACGTAGGTCTCACCATGGACGGGCATACCTGGGAAACATGTGTGGCTATTTGATGCTTGTTGTCTTTTGTTTGAAACCTTAATTTTGACTATACCCAACTGACCTCTATTCCTATCACTTCTCCAAAGAGTTTTGTGCAGGCGGTCTTCTGTCTGTTTGTTCTTTTAGATGGTATCTGACTGAGCAATTGGCCCATGAAAATATTCATTACCAAATGCCAGGTGGAACCATTTTATAATGTAACTCCTTGCGGTTCCATCCATCTGATATAGAGTGGCCAGTTTCGATTCCCCTACACTATTTGGTCAGTCAGTGAGGGGATCTCAAGGTCTTAGAGATGCATGGGATCTCAAAAATCGTTAACACTTTACCTGGAATGTTACTGGAAATACCCTGGATATCAAGAGATGCTCCCAGGTACATCCAACAAATTCCTTATCTTTGATAATGAGGAGTCAAATCGTGTCCTGAAGATCGGACTGTTGAATAGTGGATTCATTCTTAGAAAGGAGGAAAATCGAAATGAAAATAATTAAAATTTCGTTTCCAATAACCCCACATAACCTTTCTCGTATTATAGTAGTTATTATAGAAGCCGTGAAAGAAGTAACACTCCATTACCGGTATATTGCTCGCAATAATGACTTCAAAGCGTGGCTTGCGAGCGAGGATGCAGGGAGAGGGGGAAGAATGAAGAGAAAAGTCGTGACCCGCCTAATGAGAAGTGAATTACTTCCTCGGCAGCTCTCCGGAGGCAAAATGGGTGAGCCAATGAGCAGAAGGGTCTCATGGTAGAGGGGAGAAAAACGAAAAATACTGACATAGAGTAGGTCTGGGTGGCCAAAGTGGCCATTCGCTGTGGCCTGGCCGCACCTCGCTGCGGGAGCTCGTAGCGACTTGGGCTTACAACTCTATTAGTTTGCCTATACGATTCGTTAACAGAGGTGGCCATTTAGCCATCCACTGGGCGATAAATCAGAGGAGATAATATTTTTCGATCTCTCACCGGAAACGGGTCTTAGTGTGGAAACTGTATGTACACCAATACACCTCAGAACTAATCATATATTTTGTGGTCCATGCAGTATCACGTTCTTGATGATAACGTTCTTGGATAAACAAGTTGAGATAAAATTTAATCTGGGTAAAAGCACTTTTGCGTTCTAATAGAGTCTGATAGGTTCCATGTCTGCAATGATTTCATGGACTGTATTCTGTACAACAGCAGTGGCTACTCTACGCTCTTAATTAAACTGCACAATATGTTGGTACACAAAAATCAGGCCATTTTAGTACAGTTTAACATATTCTGCTAATATGAAGACTTTTTTTAAATCGAGAGTTATTTCAAAAATCAATTCCCACTTGAACAACTGACGTTTGGCAAAAATACTCGTAGAATTTTAGATTTTTTCAATCAGAAGGAGGGTATTCAGTAGTCAGTGGCGTCAGGTGGGAATATTCGTCAGGCAAACAGCTTCACCACAGTCTTTGCCTACCTTTCTGATCGTCGCCTGTCATCCAAAACAGTCCCGCAAAATTCATTTTTCTGAACTGTTTGCCTTGCATCGCGATAGTTTGCGTATCGTAGTTACCGATCTCTACAACTCTCTGATGTGTTGCGGCCTAGTACCCTAGGCAAAGACGTACTATTCCATTCTCCTATTTCATATAACTTCCTTGGTTATCATGAAATAGTCCCTAAATTGTATAAACAATTTTCCAAAATCGGCTAATATTACTTGCAGAAAATGGAAATATAGGAGAATCTCAACAAAAATTAATTTATTAATATTGCATATATTTATTATGGCAAACAGTGTTTGCCATGTTTGCTTGGAGGAGACGTCACTGTCACTAGTATGCGAATATTGTAACACAAACCAGTGGAAAATCTGTGTAGCCGGTTGAGTTACATAAAATTACAGGTAGACTTGAGTATTATTGAGAGCATGATTTTACCGCAGAACGTGCTTCCCTCCAAGACGGACATAATGACGATAACTGACAATTGCCAACAAAAAAAGAGGAAAATTTGACATTTTATATCTTTACTTTGGCTCATAAACGAAAAAGCGTCACAAAATTGGTCACAAAATCGGTCACGAAAAAGTTACATTTAGTTTTTTTTAAAGATTTCCACTTCCAACCAAGTCGTTGTTACGGGACTTTATCTTCGTCATTTGTTCGTAGAAAAGTCGTTCACCATACGTTGGAAAGCCCTATGTTTATGCATAAATTATATAGAAGACAAAATGTCACAATGTGTTGCAGACTCGTCTGCAAGCGTTTTTTAATGATTTTTACTTACAACCAAGCCATTTCTACCGAACTTTATCTTCGTCATTGGAGTTCGTAGACAAATCGTTCACCGTTCGTTAGAAATCCATAAATTTATGCATGAATTATATACCGCCGTTACTACCCCCATTTACCGTATTAAAGACATAAAATGTCCCAATGTGTTGCAGACTCGCATTCAAGCGTTTTTATTTAATTAAATTTAATTTATTAAATTTAATTTATTATCACTTTCAATCGCTACTCTGAAATTTTCGTATGAAGGTGATAAGCTGTATAGCATCATTATACTGGGTAGGTCATCATTTATCTCTATGTTCATATCATTTAACTTGTCGACTGCATCCAAGAATGTTTTTAGATGTTCGCGAACTGATTCTCCTTCTTTCATTTTTTGTAATACTAGTATTTTTAATAATGTTGCCTTCCTAGCTGGTCCTTCACTCTGGTATATTTGCTTTAGCGTATCCCACACATTTTTTGTAGTGGTACAATTTTTTATTTGTTTTAATTCGCTAGCAGACATAATTAAAATGAGTTCAGACTAAGCTCTGGCATCTTCTTTGTTCCATAACTGCATTTCTGCTGGAGAAGCTGTTCTCGGATCGCGAGCAGGAATCTCTCTCGTGACATATGCCCAAAATCCTGCACGAGTCAATGTCGCTTGGGCATGGATTTTCCAAGTGTCATAGTTCTCGCTAGTGAGCGATTCAATTCTGTAATTACTCACTGCCATTCTTCTTCTTTTCTAAGCGTGCTGAGGCTGCATTACCTATTGGAATGTGAGAGTGCTGGTATGAAAAGAAAGAAAAAATTGTAAATTATTTTTCGTGCAATATATATTCAATGGAATCTGGAATGCAAGTGGATTTTTCGTCGTTACGTGGAAAACTGGATCATCTTGTAACATCGAACATCTTGTCGATAATAACATTAATTAGTAAATTAGTGGAGGCGAGTGGATTCTAAGAATGAATTATATACTGCCGTTACTACCCCATTTACCGTACTAAAGACATAAAATGTCCCAATGTGTTGCAGACTCGCATTCAAGCGTTTTACTTTTGCGCATGCTATTTTCTACCTAACTTGGCACATGGTGGATCGATTTCGGCATTCCCCCCACGGGTCTATGTGCCCTTCTTGAATTGACTTCCTTAATTTCGAATTTTTCAAGCGATATACAAACTTTGGATGAAGTGTCAGATTGAGACGTCAGGTTTCTACTGCTGCTGGTAATCAATAAATCTAAAAGAATTCGAAATTCGAGGTGAATCGAGATCCTCATCAATTCCCTTCCGTCCTCTCAGGTGTCCACCAAACGTGTTATTCAAGTCCCAACACCGCACCGAGCCGTAACTGAGATGTCCTCCCGAAACTCGTCCCATAGAAGAGATCATTCCGAGTATGAACGGGAGTAGTGGACAGATGGGCTGCATTCCGAGAGTAACCAGCCGAGGGGCACCGCGAAGCCGTTTTTACGACTCGAGAGGCCGCAATTTGCCGCGCGGCCCATCGAACAAAGTGGGATGTATAACTTGCTCTAGCGGTCCAGCCTGGACGCTCGTTTCTCCCAGGACAAGTGTTACATTGAAAAACTTGACCCCCTCCTCTTCTCTCCTCTCCACCTGTATCCTCTTAAAACCTCGTTTTTTTGTTTGTTCTCGTACTTGAGCTTGTTTGGGGTCCAAACGAAGTGGTTACTGCGTAATGGACCTCTATGATTGCCGAGACGTCTTTGGAGTCATAGAGACGAGCTCTGTCGACTTTCTTCTTCCACTCTTCTTCTTTTTCCTTGCAAACTGAGAGCCTTTTCCCAGATCGTTTGACTTATGTGTGAAAATCGTTCTGAGGTCGCAAAAGGTCGTCACGAAACTATGAATAATCGTCCATTCGTAGGGAAATATGTAAAGAAATACTTGTGGTTTTTTTTTTCCTTTGAACGTAGAGCGGAAGGATAAATGGATTGAGTTCTTCAACAGTTCATCATGCCATTCCTTCTCCTTTTTGAATGGTCAGGTACGAAGACAGGTGCAAGTGGACATAGCTTTCCTACTCAGTTACGTTGAGGCGTTGACTGCCTCCAATCAAATCCTAAAAAACTTTAAAATTTTTTTAAAACCTTCTGCCAGGTGGGTGTGGCAGCTTGCTCGTATTCATAACCGATTTCATGGACGATCCGATGGATAGTAGCTAATCTGAAAACATCAATCTATAAGTACCTCGCATTACCCTCATAGAGGACCATCTGCACATCAACCCGAACAATATCTGAAAATTTCATCGAATTCGGTTAGATAATTTAGAAGTCATGGCTGTTACAAGGAATTAACGTTTGCGCATGCGCAATGGCTACTATCAATCTTAGGGGGAAACAGGGCCTGCATAGCAAAGGAAGAAAGGAAGCGCACAATGGCAAACTGGCAAGAAATATGTACGGGAGAACATAGAGTAAGATGGACGGCACGACTGGTTCTAAACATTCAGATGTGGATGGAAAGGAAGCATGGAGAAGTGAACTTCTTCCTTACGCAGTTCTTTACAAGACATGGACTTTTTATGCCTATTTGCATAAAATTGGGAAGGTATCTGCCCCAACATGTCTACACTGCCAGAACAAAGATGACGATGGTGTGCTCCACACCTTCTTCAAATGCACCATCTACACGCCAATCGCATAATTCCTGAAAATTTCAATGAAATGGGATTAGAAATGTACAAATTATGGCTGATACAAGGATTTTACGTTTGCGCATGCGCAGTGGCTACTATTAGTCGGGAGCGATCATTTTCATAGGGGACCATCTACATGCCAACCAGCAGACTCCCTGAAAATTTCATCGAAATTGGGTAAAAAATGTTGGAAAAAGATTGTTACTAGGAATTCACGTTTACGCATGCGCAGCGGTTACTATTGGTCCGGGAGCAACGATTTTCATATAGGACCATCTACACGCCAACTCGTACCTTCCCTGAAAATGTCGTCACAAGGATTTCATGACAGATACACGGACACACGGTCAGCCAGACACGAAACCAAAATTTTTCAGGAAGGTCTAAAACGTCACACGTGAGTGGAAATTTTGATTTTGGAGAACTTTTTTTTCAATATTGATTTGATTTATTTAGTATTATGGTTCCATTTTAATACATACAAGGATTCACTCTCACCCAATATTACGATTATTACTGGTAAAAATGTACCAACTCCTGGTCAAAGATTACGAGGCCATATTGTGGGCGTTCTGTCATCTTCAGGAATAATTTTAATGATCGAAGGATTTTAACTCCTAGACGCCTTGGTCTGTGATGGATTTCGTTTAGTAACATGTACGAGTAAATGAGGTGGCGAGTACATGAGATGATTAACACATAATTAAAGCCACCTGCGTAGTACATCATGCAAAGACCATAAGTGAATTTTCTACTACGAGCTCTTATATTATGTGTTGACTATGGCAAATATTATCTTGTTATGTTTCAACTACTATTCATTCAAAATATTGCTATTATTCTTATCTGTTTTTTGAGTTTAAGCAGCAGAGGAATTTACCTAGTACTCTCGCTTGCTAAGATTGTTATTAGTTCATTTTTTATCTAGTTATTATCTACCTGAGATCTAAACTGACTGTGATCTTATACCTCGACTGTTGTGTGTACATGTATGTGTGTGTGTGTGTGTGTGCCTGTTTTGCTGAATGCTTTCGGGCGTTGGCCCGGGTTTCTTGTTTCAGGGGATTGGGTGGCCTGCCTTTATGGTAGACCGCGCTGTTCGTGAGGGCTGCCTCTCCAGAAATGGATTGGTAGCCCCAGGAGCCGCCGTGGTGGGTGGGTCTGGGCCGGTCGGGACCCATCGGCCGGTGCGGTGGCGCTCCACACATACCTCTGTTCCTGGACAATCCGATCACCTAATTTCCTGTTTCACATATTTATGTTCCTATTTCACGTCTTTTCATTTCACAGTATTTAGTACCTATTTCATGCGTTTCTTTTAACACAGAATATGTTGTAGCCATTGACTAACTAGAAAAAAAAGCTAAAGATATCTGGGACGACAACATGGATACCGATGATACGGAACTAAGGATCGTGTAACCTGGTGATTCTGATTCTGACTGAGATTCTGATTTAGTGGGAGGAAAGTAGCGTAATTATGTGAAACGCGTGAGCTAAAACACATTCTGTGTTCCAATAATTTCGTCCGAAGTATGTAAATAGAGGTAACCGGGTGTCCAGGGGGCTTGCCCCCTGGCGAGGCACGGAGTGCCGCGTTTTACTTCTTGATAATATGTACCAACGTTAATTTAATAAGATTATAACCTACCTTTACGATTGTTGTGTACTAGATTGTACGATAACAATAAAAAAAAGATATTGTTTGAATTGAATTGATTAATTTTCATTATGTTTCTACTTATTACACCATCTCATGTATTCTGGCATCTGCCTGAATTCGTTCATTTTGGAAAACTAAACTGGATGGTCTCTCAGACATCCTTCTTTGGGGTATTATATTGCTTGTGTTGCTTGAAAACTTTCCTCTGCCAGCACAAATTGTTATTTATTTATTCTTTGCATGGGAAAGACTCTTTTTCCTAAAATGAATTCGTAATAGGTAAAAAACATGTTATGCACTCAATCATCATCAGGAACATGAATTAGATTTTTTCTAAATGAACAAACATGAACAAGATTTAGAAAATTTTGACATTTTATGTCTTTACTATGGCACATAAATGAAAAATCGTCACGCGGGGAGCGTTATGAGGGGAGCGTTACGCGGAAATTTCTGATGATTTTCCCGTACAACCAATCGTTCCTAGGGAAAACTAACTTCCTCATTTTCCACCCCACAAAAATCGTTCACCACTCATTGGAAAGCTCTCAATTTATTAAACATAAGACATAAAATGTCTCTCGTGGTTGCGTACTTGTACGAAAGCTGTATCCACCGTTTGTGTTTTTAGGAAAAATTATGTTTTTGATCAGTTCCTTTGCTTTTGCAAATTTTTAGAAAAATTGAACTATTAAATCATGAGAAATCGGTGTTTTGGACATTCATAAGAGCCCACCCACCAGTCAACCCTCACAAACCGTGGCAATTCATCCAAACATGGATTTGAGTTTGTAATTTGTTCAGGGTGCAAGTAACTTACTACAGACAGCCCGTCAGACGCGTTACCAGAAATATGGAAAAAGCTGTGATCTGTCAAACTTCCGTAGGAATACAAGGCTTGCTTTTATCGGTAGAGAAGTGTGAATAATCGAAGAGACAACATGTAACTAGAAAACTCTCCGTCAGCTCGATGTCCCCACCTACGTAGAAGAAAGCACAAAATGGAATCTCCATTAAATAATTGGCTGGGAACTCTCAAGTGGCAATTCATAGTAAGAGAAATCGCCACGTATATCAGTTGAAAATCAATTAAATCGGCTATTTGAATAGTTAATGGCCACCGGAATGGCAATTATTCATGTTCCGCCCACCATCCGAGCTCAGGTAGACGTCAAGTAGGTACATCTGTTACTGGTTAAACTGTTTCCTCCTGCGCCTTTAATTAGTCCCAACAATTTACAACTGACCGAACCTTATTTTCTCTGTCTACTTTATGGATAGTTTCAGTGAGCAGCGATTTCGGTGTGTTGCGTGATACCGATCAATTAATTTCAGGGCGGAAGCGTTCGTCGGTAGGAAATTAAGAATCAACAAGTGGTAATGGCCTGCTGTTGGGATAAGTAGGTGCTGGTGATGGCTCGATGCTTCACTTCGAAGCCCTTATTGTTTTATCCGGAGATCGATTATCATTTTTACAATTCAGTGAAAAAGATAGTTATATGGCTGGTAAAATTCGTAATGGTAAAAACCCCGCAGCAAATTATTACGAAAAGGTTTATCATTTTTTCTGTATAGATCACTCGCCTGCAAAGAACAGATTTGCATATGGCACTACCTATCAACCATAATTGTGCTATACAATCAAGTTCATCTCGAAGAAATATACGCATCACTCTCAATTCGAAAAAAAAATTGAAAGATCCATCGCATTTTGGTCAGCTAAAATTTGAACGGAGATTAGGCTTTTGCGATTCGCACTAGTGTTTCTAATTTATTGTAATACAACCCTTAAGCCCCGATTTCACGACGCGTCCCCGACCGCCCTCCCGTTCATGGTCCCGATCTCCCTGCCATCGGTTGGAAATCTCTCCCGACCTCCCTGCATGGTCGCCTCCCCAAAACGTGACCAGCAGCATGGGTTTTCACCATCGGATTTCAGGGCCGACGGTGATTGGGCCCGATTTAGGGTCCCGAAATCAGGTCGTGAAATCCCCGCTTTAAGTTCTCATTGGGAGCGAACGGTTGGTCCTACAGAGCTCTGCGTGGTCTCATTCGATTATAAAAATGCAATACTATTTTAAATTCATGATAAAACAATACCTTTCTTTCGGAAGTTTTTCAGCTAGAGCATTTTGAAAAAGTTAGCCCTTATTTTTCAACCCTTAGAAATGACTGGCATCAACCAAACGATTCGGGGCACAACTAGACCCCAAATGGAGCCTACATACCAAATTTCATCAAAATCGGTCCTTGGTAAATAAGGAAAGTGCCGCGGACGGCGGACGGATGGCCCAACTTCTATTCGATTTTTGGATTCTACGAACCTTGAAACGAAAACCAACAGATTTTGAGGGGGTCCAAAGGTTCATTATCAAAAATCATAAACCAAAAAACTGCCCAATGTTCAGTTCCAAAACCCCAAAGATCAGAAAAAACGTGCGAAGCATCATGATAATTCATCTTTTCGCTCCGTGCTTGAACAATCATTTGGGGACAAGGGACTAGAGAATCCTCCACTGTAGAAGACTGCAGAGCTCTCCAAGTGTTCCAAGGACATTTCATTTGATGTACTCGTACGTTAGTTTATCTGTGAAGAATGTATTTCTAACTAAGTCAGGGTAAAAACTGGATTCAGTAATTTGAGGAATGGTATTACTAAATTGCACTTGCTTCCAGAATTCACTTGAATGGAGAAAAGAGAGGATTTGATGGAGAGTGTCGGCCAGCCTATAACCGTTAAAAGATAAGAGTTTTATAGGTAGGATGAATCGTCCGGCCCATAACCATTAAATGATCGTGGTATGTGGAGGTATTTGAAGTTACCAAGACAGAGATTTAGACTAGAATGGGTTCTGGTTGCCTCTATGCAATGCTCCGAAAAACCAACGCCGTTAATGAACCAGTTTTCGTGGAATCACCGGCCAGTCGGTGAGATTGTCTGAATTGGTAACCGCTCGAGGGCGATATCACAAATACTTTTTCGGATTGGGTGGTTGGTGAACCCAACTCCTCCACTTAAGCGGGTGAAGCAATAATTAACCAGTAACACGATCGCGAATGTTATCTGCTAAAACGTATTATTTGAACGTGCTTTCCTCTCCAATGAACTCCTCAATAATTACTTCCGTGTTACAAGATTTGCAGGAAGCAATTAACTACCAAACTTTGCAGTCATTTCTCCTTTTAAATTTATATTTCTCTCAGTTAAATTGGGACCTACTGAATGTCATAAATATGATTTGGAATAAAATGGATTTGATTGGGTAAATCTAAATTTGCATAGGAGAATAACTGTGGAAAAAAGAACTCGATTTTTTGAGTGGTTAATTTGATGGAACAATAAAACTGATCAAAATTTGGTTGATAAATGTGTTTGGGAAAAAAGTGAACTTGGCTGGGAAAACGTTCACGATCCAATTTCAGTACCAACAATAGAAAAAAGAAAAAAACAGCTGTTGTACAATTCATATCATTCCCCTTCCTGATCTACGGTCTTGCTTGATATGCAGTCTCTCAAGAATTGTTTCTATCTAAAGTTCATGTTTTAACGACTGAAAGTGAATACCTACCCGATATTTATGTATCCAAGATGTTTCGATGAGGAAAGTCTCCAAAAAAATACTGTGTAGGTATGTTTATCTTTGGAGCGAGTAAAGCAATAAATAGCGCAATCGTTGATTATGAAGCATTCGATCTAGAACCTCATCAGTTTGGGCAGAGCTCGATATCAAGATGAAAATCCCAAGGCTTGCTTGCGAAAAACAAATAACCGCGCCGATTTTTATTATCAGACGATGATTAAAGGAAGTTTACTTTCGGGTAAGATAATCTTGACGCATCGAGGTGTCGAGGGAGCTGACCATCCAAAAAAGTGGTCTGTTGTAAGAAGCCACAGGCGCCTGAAGGTTCTTTCTCGCCAGTTCGTCTTGAGTATAGTTAACGCAGCCTCAAAAAAGTGGAAGGACAAAAAAAATTAATTAAATTTTTATCTCGAATCATTTCGCTCTCATTTTGATAGGGTTCTGAAACCTGTTTAAACGAGGTAGGTATTATATTTATCACTAACGGTCCTCACCGTCTAATGAGGTCTATAGGAGAACTAATAACTTCTATCTGATTTCATATTATTGTCGCCTGGGAGCCAATGCTGATTACCTTGGCGTTTGGTTCGATAGATAAGGGCTTCTGGCGTTGAATTATTGTACGTCTGACCCCATACGGGGTATCTGATCCGAGTCTTTTTCATTTTCAATCTTCCGCTAATCAAAACCGCCTGCTGAATTCGGCGGGTGTGTTTGTGAAGGATTACGGATATGTGCACCACACCCGAAGTGGTTTTTTTTTCGCGGAGCGGATAATGAAGTTACCCGTTGCTTTATCTTCGCTATCAGGAGTCGTTACGATTGATGGTCTTTTTCGATAATTAGCTAGGCGTGTCAACACATGTCTGTGCGGCTGACTGCAGTCTTCTGAGGTCTGCGCAAAAACCGTTCAAAATAGAAAGAAGCAGAAATTCGATCAAGTTGTTGTGGAAGGGCAAGCGGAACGTATTAGGAACAAGGAGTTGGAAAGTTAATCCTGTCAATGTCTTTTCCTACCTATGTTAATACATTTTTTCCCTTTTATGTATGGAGGTCTTGAATTTTTAATGTCTTATCTATGTACAAAGGACGAATTAAACCTCTACTTTGGAATTTCGATTTATGTTCTCGGGGGCCGAATCGTGACATACATACCTATACATACCTAGATAGCCCTAACGTCCTTTTGGAAGGTGAGGGATTTTGGTCGACTTTTTGAATTTTCGCTTCTGTACTATAATACCTGTAAGGCCTTGAACTGTTGTTTACATCCCAACGGATGGTTGGGGACCGATTTTGTCTTCAGAATGCGACCAACTGGTACTCAGTGCAGTTTTTCCCTAGTGCTTCAATCATGAGCGGTCACCCAATTCACAGCGTAGGTACCATTTCATTTTTTGTTTTCAATTTCGTCAGTATGTTTTGATATAATCTTGCCTTTTTCATTTTCGTTATTACCACTTTTCACGACGATCCTTCTGGGAGGATGCCAGTAGAATATACATTCAAAATCGTTCCGTCCCTATAGTTTTTCGTGTGCTGATTTTTTTGGATTTCTCGCTTCTTTTGCTGGAAGCTGCTTCCTTTTCATCAAATATTGGATTTGTTTGGAGACCACCAATGAAGATACCGGAGATAAAGCCCTGTTATTGATAATTTGGCCCGCAATCAACTTGTTGCTCCTACAATTCTGAAGATGCTCCTGCATTCCTTCTCATGATGAAGATGCTCAAAGCGATGATGATTCCCAACCATTACCTTCCAATGAAAATATTTCCAACAAGGAGATGGGGAGAAATTAAGTCCTTAAACAAAAACTGCCCAAAAAACCATGTTCAATGATGATGTTGTAAAAATGTTGGTACAGAGGAACTCCTTTGAAATTCGGAAACAATCAAGGCAATTTATTCAGATATTAATCTCACACACACAACACAAAACTTGAATAATTTATCGTTTTGCTAAAATCATGTGATCCAACAACTGTTCATCAGTAACCCTTGAAATCAGTATCGGAGAACTTTCCAGCAATATTATTGAATTTATTTGTCCTTTTCTTAGATTCGATAAGAAAGAACACTACTACAGAGATACAGAGGAAGACGAAAAGACAGGAAAAAGGAAGCGGCTACGCTGGAGATTTTGCAAGAAGGAGGCGACAATCGTATGCTTGAAATGTAACGCTTCATCGTTTCTATCGTTCCATACAAAATAAATTTTGTCAATTTTAAATGGTGCATGGTTTTATAATATAAATATGGTGTTATAGTATAAAACCATGCACCATTTAAAATTGACAAAATTTATTTTGTATGGAACGATAGAAAACATGAAGCGTAACATGAAGCGTAAGATTACACTTTTTCATTCAATCAAAACTGCATATTATGCAGTTTTGATTGAATGAAAAAGTGTAATCGCGAGTTTCATTTGTTAACCCATTAGAAGAAAATAAGGAATATGCGAGAGAGTTTGCTTGCATATTCCACTGACGTCCTTCTGGAAGGATGTCAATTTATGACCTCATTAAAATAGGAAAAAATTGCGAGTGTTCCAAATTTGTCTTCAGATAACATCTAAAACACTAAATACACGAAAAAATTCAAAAATTTAGAAAAAAAAGTTCGGGGTTATCAGGGTATTATAGATTTTTTGACAAATATTTCATTATAGGTCCCTCAGCAATTGTGAGCCAAGTTTGCGATCCACTTTTAAATTAGCTTAAAAAAGGTTGAATTCTTGCGAGGAATCAAAATATGACAGTTTCATGCTCCACGCATGTGACTGAGTGAAAATAAAAAAATAGTAAATCAAAGTCAGCACTCAACCTTTCCACGTTTTCAATATTGGCTCTTGTGTTCACAAATTCCAACATTTCTTCCTTTTTTATGCGTTCCATCTTGAAACGTTGAGACTGATTTCTTATAGAAATTATTATTCTACTAATTATTCCATTAATTATTATTCTCTATACTACTATCATTCAATATACTGTCCTTTAGTTTATTACGTAGTTATTCTTAGAATAAGAACGAGTTTCATGATGATTTTTCAACCTCTTACCAGCAATCACGTAGGGGAGTGGGGGGCACATTTGACACTTTTTCGCATTTTCCATCCTACAAGGTTGAAAGAACGAGAGGTCTTGAATTTCTTTCTTCTATCGTTAACTACGGTATTTTTGCTACCCACATACATCTCGTTCCTTTTTCAATCTGCTTGCCAAGTATTTTTTTTTGTAAATTTTCAAAATGCTTAGGAAGTGACAATTGTGCCCCACCGGTGGGGCACAATTGACATGAGAAAGGGGCACTTTTGACAGTTCACAGAAAGTACCATAATTCTAAACTAATCTTACCAAAAAACCATGGAACGTCCGGCAAATCATTATCTGGCAATAATGTTGAGTCAGACAGAACAACTATAGACCCTGCAGCCTGTAACAATCAACACTACCAACACAATTTCAATTAGATGAGTACCCACTCTTCTTTCTCAAAGGAACACCAAGTTTTATGGATGTAGGAATTGAAGTAACAAAAAATAATGATCAAAACAAAGATGTTTATTGAAAACGTCAGGTCGAGTAGGTATTCAAAATCCTACATCAACATAGCATTGACAAACTTCATAGGTAGGTATATAAAAATATATGTCAAAATACATGTCAAATGTTCCCCTAGCAAAACTGTCAAAACTACCCCGAGGGTAGCCATTCCAGTAAAACCCAAGCCAACCTCGAACGATGAATTGTTTTGAAGAATCCAAGGAAAACACTTGCATGGAGACATATACAACTGACAAACTGGATGAGCTACGTTTGAAAAAAAACTGAATCCACTCGGTAATCAACGAAAAACAAAATGAAAAAAAACTTACTTTTGAGGGGTCCAAACACTCAAACCGCCATGAGCCGACTAGATGATTTGTAACCTGCACGGTTTTCACCTGGAATGGTTCTTCTTCTTCTTCTTCACAATACAAAAACACGAAATCGCGGTAAAATTCAAATCTTGTGTGACAAACAGCCATTGTCAAATGTGCCCCTATGTCAAATGTGCCCCCCACTCCCCTACCGTTCTTTAAAACAAATAGATTATGTTACAGATTTCATGGAATTGAAATATTTTGTGATATTCATAACAATAATCCACTCGTTCTTTGAGTGCAAAGTTATTGTTCCTTAACAAACACGTCGCTCGAGAATATATTATGCTCAGTACCCACGTACACCATATCGGTAACTCACTTCTGGAAGACTGTTTTTCATTTTGAAGCTAATAAAGGGGAGTTCAGGAGGGATTAAGTTTTGTATTTATAGTGTCCTCTCTGAAATTACCATGTTCCCTCTTGTAATAACTGTGACGCCCTCCGAAATTTCCGTGGACTCAAAATTCATAAATTTGTAGTAATTAACAAGAGGCCTGCTTGCATAAATCTCTAGAAATACCATATTCAAAAAACAGAATTTGTTCCCGATTTTTCATGATTTCTGAATTTGGGGGGATTACTAAGACGAAGTTCGATTGAGACAGAAAAGTATACTTTGACAAGTATACTGACAAAATAGACAGAAAAAACAACAAGTCTCTCTTACAGCCCTCAAAGAGCAAAAGTCCACTCAAAGCTCAAGCAAAGCTACCCCAAGAGCTTCGTGAATACTTCATTACTCAGGTTCCACGTTGACCCTCAGCTGGGAGTTACAAACTCAGCATTCAAAAATAATCAAGTTAATCCAAATATCACTCAAACCTCAATGTGTGAAGAAAGTTGGTCAGGTGTCAATCAGACCAATACTGCCCTGAATAGCTGATGGTTTTCTGCTATTCTAATAATCTCCTTTTCACATTTCAGGTTAATTGAAGAAAATACAACTATCCTACGTAGAAACTGATCCTGATCAGTCACAAGAATGAAAATAAGGTAATATTTAAAAATAAATCCATTTAGTAATACCAATGAGAACTTCATCGCCCACAGAATATCCTTCTACATTCAACCTGTTCATTTGCGGTGAATGGCCACATCAGCTCCTTAGTCAGCCCGTCTCGTTCATTCATATCCGGTTGGAAATGTCAACAGTTTTCCCAAGTCGATTTCTTCGGACGATATGAAAGGAAAATGCAAACTACAAGAATAACCTTATACGCGTAATTGAAGCTTAAGCGAGTACCTACCCAGTTTGGAACGGAACGGGAAAAGGTTGCCGATATTAGCGATTGAACGTACTGATATCATGAATAAGAATTGCTATAAATGTGATAGACAGTGGAATATCTGGCGTGGTAGGGACAGCTAATTTGGAACAGTTTCACCTCGACATTTAGACTGGACGTAACTTACCTTTTCACATTTCGTATGCAAGCTCTAAAATTGTGTTTGCTTTGGGGTTTTTCGTTGAAATAATTGTATGAGCTGTAATATCATGAAATATCTAAAAAGTCCACTTTCATTGCCTCTCTCTTTCAGATGAAATGTTTTTTAGTGTTCCAAATCTACATACTACGCGTATAAAATGCACTGGTTACAGGGGAGTAGGGTGACATTCGAAAGTGGTGGGGCACCAAACCAGAAAATACAAAAACTTGACCGTAGGACCACACATACCTACTTTTGCGACAAACAGAGGACCCACTGAGGAACAATCACACCTCAACTTCTTTCCAGGGATTAAAATATTCGGGGATCAAATTTAGTCAAAAATGTATAGAGATATGCGCTAAAAACGAGTTGTGTGATTTCCTACGGTGATAGTCGAGCATTACCAACAACTTTTTCATTGAACATGATGTCCCCTGATAAGAAATGGAAGGATATCAATCTTTCCGAACTGTTAAGGGAACCCAGCAGGGAAAAAATGAAAAAAAAAAATCGATTTTCGGTTTTTTACATTGAAAAATTCTTTATTTAAATGCGGACAAAATGGTGTATTATTTTTGAATTTTGCACAATTAGAACTGGTAGAAAAATTAGTTCAAAGTTGGGAAAGTAGGTGTGAGCCGGCGCGGATTTAATACGTTGAATACACGAAACTTGGGAGAAAAAACCAACTAACAATAACAAAAACGGCGAAAAAAGATAACAAACCTGATTGAAAATAACCTTCTTTCTTATTCTTCTTCACTTTCTATCATTTTTTGCATGTTTGAAGTCATTGTTGTCATTGGGAGTTACGTTTTACTTTGTTTGAGATGCGTTTTGCGAAGTTTTCAGGAAAAGTGCTCTCCTGTAAAATCACGTTTTTGGACCTTCTTGCCCCTGTTTCTCTGCAATGGTTGAAGTTATCGTGTTTCCCCAATTTTTCCTCGAAACTGCTATTATTGAACTCCACTTTAGTCGGATGGTTTCTCAGAATTTCAACTATAAGGTTTAAAAAAATGTTTTTGAAGTTGATAAAATGCAGATAAAAAAACGGAATTTTTGAAAAATCATACCTAAGCTATAAATTAAAATTTTCAAAATCCATCTCACTAAAGTGAAGACGACTATACGTACTACCACTGGAAAAAAATTTCATTTCAATAGACTGAACCGTGTTCAAGATCTAGGGGCACAAAAATGGGTCTGCCGACCCACTTTAGTACTAACTGCTGGGTTCCCATCACAGTACGGTACAGTCATAATGTACGGTGGTAGTAGGACATACATTATGAGAAAGTATAAGATAGGTAGAAGTTAACTTATCTGTTTGACGTCCCATTGCAAATCCAGGATGAACCGTGAAAACGTAGGTACCCACCTAGGTTCTCTCAAAAAACACAGCTAATATACATCATGAAGCGAACTCAAATCACATTAACGGAAATGAATACATTAAAATCAATGGAGAATAATAATTCATTGATAGGTTTTCTATTCATATTCGTGAAAAACCCCAGTTTAGGTAAGGTTGTTGTGATTGTATCTTAGCGCGACTTGCCAAGCAAGATAAGACAACTGATAAAAGGAATTAAATAGTTTTCCTCGGAAAAAATCGATTTGCGACTCGTCTTGAAAATCGATTGCGTCCTCCCCGGCTGCGGCCGAAAGGGAGGGGGTAAACGGATGAGGCCTGCATTTTTAAACTACTGCGCATCCGCGGACGGGGAAAAAAACTGAAAACAAACCATGTAACCATAACAACTCTGGGGGAGTGCTCTTGCCCCAGAGTTTCCTTAGCAACATGTTATTTTCCCAGATATCTACAATTACATCGATATACGATTTCCATACTATCGATTCCATCCTCCTTCTCTTTAGGTCCATGGTGCTGGTTGTGGGTACAGCCTCTGGTGACCAACTTCCATCCTAGTTCTTCTTCCTACTTCCACAATGGATATTTGACGTAACAATTGCATTCATGTCAGTGTAAAACTATTTTACACTTGTAAAAGATCCATGCTTTCATGGATCATCATGGATCAGTGATTTTTGAGGAAAAATCTATCTCCTAGGGTTTTTTTACTTGGGGAGAACACTTTTCAAAGCGAGTTTTTTCAACTTTGAGGGGAAAATCTAGCTTACAGAGAGGGAAATTTTGTCGGGGCTAGACCCAGAGTGGCCTAATGGACGCCACGCTCCTGACTGGTTACTATTTCAGCAGTAGAATCCTCGATAGGAATTGTTACTTATTTTATAGCCATTGATCCAATTAATTGTATTATACATCCTAATTGTATTGGTTTCATGTATCCATCTATTTGATTCTACCAACTACGAGTAAATTAAGCAGCAGTTCACTACCTGACGTTGCACGAGTTACTAACTACATTTAAGGGGGTCTAAACTCGGTCGCAGTTCTTTCCTCGTTTTGGGTTAGTATTTCCGTAAATTTACAACTTTGGAAGTTGTTCTTAAATTTGAGATTTTCAAGGATTTTTGAAATGTATTTGCTCTCAAGATTGCTCCATTGCAGAAAACTCAGATGAGATGCTGTTGAACCAGCATGGTTAAATGTTTGGGAACCGACTCCACAGTGTAGCTCTTCCCATCACTATCGTTGTAATAAGTATCAACCTCCCTTCTGGTTACTGATGAGATGATCGTTCGGATACTTTCCAGTGACAACATCAACATCCAATATGGGAGTTTATAATGGTTGTAAGGCGTCTACTTGACGGGTGTTCGCGGCGATGAGGGCGCCTCATACTCGTCGGTGGTTCAACTGTTTAGATAGCTGATTATTCCCACCTGTCGGGTCATGACCTCGACGGATTATTAGCTTCCCGTCTCGAGCAAACACCGCTGTCAACCAACTCAACTCGCTACTACTGAGAAATTTTCGACTAGCGATGCGGGTGGTTGCTTCATTGTAAGTACATCGCTCATCAGAGTCAATCTATTGCATTCAGAAACTACCTGTTACCTGCTTCCATCATCATAGTCTGGGAGTTGTGGGTATCATCATAACGAATATCGAGAAAAACGCTCCAAATTATTTCACAAAGGTTTATTATTTTTCTATACAGATCACTCGTCTGAACACAGTTTTGCCGTTGCCACTACCTACCAACCAGGAACTACCTACTACTCATACTACTTTACATTCAAGTTTATTTGGAAGAAATAAACTTCACGCACGAAGAAATAGGGGGTTGTGGGTGCCTTCATTGGGAAATTTGAATTCTGATTGCTAAGGACGGAAAAAACTGAGTTCAATTCAAGAAACGAACAGCGATCGGTAGGGATGGCATTTCGGATGAAATATATCAATATGCTAGTCAAATGATATACCGTCAATGAGATAAGACACAATCGAAAGAAGTAACTTTTTTTTTCTTAGTTTTAATCTTTTGATGTTATCTTATGCTATGGTTACATGTAATCACCTCTTTGCTAAATATCATCTTAATGTTAAGACACATAAGTACCTTATTATATATATAATATATCTAATATATATAATATAATCTAAATATTTCTTGATTCGATTGAGATATATTATATATATAATAAGTAGGTACCTTATTATATATCTAATATATCTAATATATATAATATAATCTAAATATTTCTTGATGATACGTACATACCTACTCATATAATACTGACTAATTATATAATAGATAAGGCAACTCCCCCTAGCCGCACAGGGCTTGCCCTATGGTCATGGGGTATATTCCATTTGTTCAACACATGTATCTAATAGATGTCTTGCTGTTTTATCGGAATAAATTTTTCATTCATTCATTCATTCATTCATATCAATACCTACGATATATCGGAGAAAGTATATCGATATTTCGATATATCGGAAGATCTAACTTGGAAAAACTTGTTGAAGTAGATACGTGAGTTGAAACGTTTTAAAGCTACACAAACATCATTTTGGAAGAAATTTATCGATGTACTCGACATATCGAAAGAATTACTTGGAAAAACCCTTTGAAGTTAGTATTTATTCCTCTCAAAAGTTTGATGGTTTACGTTACAATGTAGGGATTGCAAATCGAGTGAAATATATCGGAAGATCTACTTCGAAAATCTTATTATACTAATAGTTCAATAGTTTTTATTTGCAAATCCTAAAAATAGGCATTACAAACGTCAAGTACAATTACAAATTACAAATTGAATAAGGGCAGTGCCGATCACATGTGGGTGAAGGGAGCGCAGGCAAGAGCCCCCCCCCCCCCCACCCGCCGACCGGCACCACTCGACCGGCCCCAGGCCCCACCCACCATGACGGCTCCCTGCATAAGGATACCCACGAGGGAAACGACTGCCACGCCAGTAACCAGCCGCCCCCTGCACAGGACATCCCCACGGATCCCATTCCCAACAGGGAAAAGAGAACAATAGAGCCGCCCCCAGGACCGATAGGGCGACCACCGACCAACAGGAGAGGAGAACCCACCCATACTCTCATTCATTCAATAAATACATTCACACCACTAGTAATTAATTTTTAAATATAACAAAAAAAATGAAGACATAAAATATCACAGATCAGGCACTTACCACTATACTGTACAGAGTACTTACAATAAAAATTCCTCTGCTAGACAATTAAAGTCAACTAAATCTAAATAAACCCCATTATTATTATTCATTCAATTCTTTTGAGTCGTCAATATACACATTACAAAAAGTTAAATAGACCATTGAATATTAAAAAAGTCTTTAACTGAATATAGTTCAGCCTGTAAAAGTTTCATTTTCAGCATCCGTGTAAATGGTTTCTCCGAGAGGTTGCGGATATCGGTGGGTAAAGCATTAAATAATCTTGATCCGATCTGGTAGGGATCACATCGCTGGACCACGCTGAGGCGGGTAAACGGTATAACAATATCTTTGCCAGTTCTTGTAGGATACCGATGAGAGCTTGACACCGTCTTGAGGTTGTTGAAGTCTCTGCATTAGATAGTTTCAACATGTGTTCTTAAATTACCAAGTTACCAAGAAAACGAACTTGCAAGAAAATTTCCAGGAGCATCTAGGATGTGAGGGTGATAAAACGGCATCAGCGCTGCCTGGCGACGATTAGATGAACCTTCCGGAACTCAAAACCTACGTTATCACACTTATCAATCGGCCAATGTGATTTGTGAAGTAGGTATCGTGTGCCGCGTTCCTAAAGTGCACGGATGTTAACTTTTGAAGGAGGGTGTTGCGTATTGGAAAATCAGGTATTATACGGATTACGGACATACCTAGCTACTTTGATAAACTTCGTAACGAACTCCTGTCGTTTGCTTACAACTCAATCTCTCTCGAACGTTATTCAAGTTTTTATTGAGTATTTCAAGTTTTTCAAGTAGTATTTCAAATTTAATGTCAAGTTTTTATTGAGTATTTCAAGTTTTTCAAGAGTATTTCAAGTACATATTTCAAGTTTTAATTTCAAGAGTTTTTATTGTTATTGTAATGACTTTTTAGTCGAGATTATTCTGATATTTTTCATGAGGTTAAATGAAGTTGAATTATCGTACAATGAAGGTCTATTTATACTTACAGAGTATAAATTGACCTTCATTTTACTTTAATTAATTTTACCTTAATTCATAAAAAGTACTGTTACGAAAATATGGAGAATACAAGACTTTTGATGTTTATCATTAGCTTTGTGATATATTGAGACAACAGTCTGAATTATAGATGTTCAAGTTCATCTCATTGATTTTTGGATTGTAGTTCACTCAAAGGTGTTATAAAAGTTACTGTTCGGTAGGTATGTAATTCACTACACTGTATGTTCCTTCTGTGCCTGTTTTTCTTGACATAACTACGATACCATTGTAGTGATTCCTTATTTTTTCTTAATTAGAGGGAAATTGTGAATTTTAGACATTGTAACCAAGTAAGTTCCCCTGAAATGTCATATTGACACTGTGATACGTCTAGGCTGACTCGTTTGTTCCTATATTCATGTACTGTAAGACAGACATCGTTTTGTAGTAATGACAATTTTTTTAGACTGTCCAGGAATTTTTTTCCACCCGGAAAATGAGTCTTGTTTTACAATGATTTAGGTAGGTACCTACTAAAAGTACTAATGTTCCTAATGACCTCAATGGTGATTATTTTTGGGATTTTTTTCATTGAATAAATCCAATAACCATTACCGATGTGGAATTCAATCATTTCATTCCCCAATTTCCCGAAAACGACCTTTGTTTTGATCCATTTAACACGATTTTTTACTGGTATTCGTCACATCGACGAATGAGTTGCAATACGCACAAAAAAATGGGGTTGCATTCTAGGGTTAAATAATAATTTTATCATTATTACATAACAATTTTATTATTACATCATAATTTTATTATTATTATGAGAATTTATATAACAACAATGAGGAATTTCACCGAATTCTGTTTGCATTTTTCCTGAATAGTTAATGGTGTGGGATAGCTGAAAATCGGGGTGATAGTTACCTTTTCAAGTTCATTGTTGATGGCCATGGTTAAAAACAAGCCAGTGTTTTGAAGTATTACTTTCAATAATGAACCTTTGGAATTAAAACTAGGCATAAAACTAAAATCTGAACACATTTGGGCCGAAAAGGTTTGCTAGTTAGATTATTATCAACCCACAACTTTATCTCAACCCTAGTATTTCTGGATTAATCATGATATTAAACTAACAGGAAAACATTTAAAATTAAAAGAAATGTATTACAAAAATATTTATTGATATATACTTACATGCAGTTGGGAACTTCCGGTCATTGATAACAAATTACCTTGTTCTCAACTGAGAATCATGAATTAATAAACACTTGATACATTCCAACACAATAATTGTGTTGTAATTAATTTAATTATTAATGTAGTAATTTAATTATTAAATTACTTGACAATCACAAATTGGGGTGCAGTACAAAATAAATCAATAAAATGACTACGCCAAGCAGGCATCATTTCTACAGAGCTTACCAATTTTGGATTTGATGACATGAAGTAAGTTCAGAGTAGCCACACAACTTGGAAAAGTCAGGAGATTTCTTCTGATAAAGGCAGTTTTTTTTTCATTAGATAAAGACATCACTGAGATAATAATAAAATAAATAAATAATATATTTGATTTATTATTGGCTTGTTTTATTATTTTATATTTATTTATTATAGAATAATAAATAAATCATATAAATAAATATATTTATATAAATATATCTATCAATTTTCACCAAAAATATAAAATCTACAATTTACCTATTCCTTAGCCCGGAATCAGGTAGCCCCCCTCCGGGGGGATATAATATAGTATTACACATATTGTACTTTTATATTTTATTTAATATTAACCATAGTCATTAGATTAATCATAACGGATTATATTGACTTTTATAAGAAATAAAATAAAATTTTATAATATATTTGAATTAAGTATATCCATTAAAGGCGTACAAAATGAATTTTATTCATTTTGGACTCGTTATGACTTTCAGTATGAATTTTAAGCCAACCTGAGACTCTACAAAATCCATCTTGCACCACACAGTCCCAAATAGAAAGGACCAAATAGATTTTGGCAATGTTTGAGTACTAATTGAACTGGTCGTTGAAGAAGCCAAACAAACCTGAACATCCTAACGAATTATTTCTCCTGGTACAAAAATCTGTTCAGGAGATATTAGAATACGGTTTTCTTCATTGCAGTCATCTCCAGCAGTCACAATCTCGTCCGCAGGTACCATCACGACCAAGAAAAAATGAATAAAAACAAAATAAGGAAAAAAAGTACCTACTCAAAACCATCCAAATTTGTTAGTTACAAATTACTAACTGAGTAATTAAATCAATTATAACGTAATCAATTATGTCAATATGATAGTTTATGCATAAACTGTTTTCTAAATTACTCGTACCTAAGCTTTAATGTATACTTACCACTTGGTAGATTGCTAGAGATAGAGTCCAGTAAGTCCCAAGTGTGTCGTCAGTATGAAATCCCTTCTAACATGGAATGGAGCCTGCAAAGAGAAAAGAAAGAGTACCTATTCATTTAGTTTTTGGTACCAGACAAGCATTTAGGTAAAGATTTGCAAAGTCCTATGCTGATGTATCACCAGAACATTATTTATTATTTGAGATAAAATTAAATAGGTAAACATAGACGGGTAAATACATTTACTTACGTTTGCCGGTATGACAATGGGGAAATTCCTTTTATAGTCAAGCTTTTCTGGGGTTTCATCCAAGTGCTCGGAGCAGACGGAGGTATCTTTGTTTATGCATCTATATTCCGTGCCTTCTGTAATCTACCATTAGCTCCTCTGATTATCGCCAATATTACGAATATTCTACAGAGAGTGCATCTTGCAAGATTTCTGAGTGCTTCTCGCAAGGTTTTATGTGAATCTCCTCATCATTACATCGCTTCAGTATAACACAATTTCCCCTGGGTAACAGCAAACAGGGCTAAGGAAATCGATAGGATTTGGTGGGCGGATTATATCCTGGTCGTCCAACTTTGCACGGTCGCTATTGCACTCAATGTATGCACAGTTATGGCATTGTGGAAGTGGAACTGTTCTAGTTATCGGGGGAATAGCACTAGGTACTATTAACTATTTTGCTGTACGACTCTGTTGAGGGCAAGCACTTCGTCACAGCGAGGTAATATACGGAGAACTCTTCGTCCAGATTCTCGCACTGGGAGATTCGCAAAACAAAACACACGCGGAAAATCAGCAAGGCGAAACTACGGTAAAATGTGTCAACGATGTACCGAGCTGTCATCACATCGGCCGATACGTGTGATAAGTGTGATAACGTAGGTTTTGAGTTCCGGAAGGTTCATCTAATCGTCGCCAGGCAGCGCTGATGCCGTTTTATCACCCTCACATCCTAGATGCTCCTAAAATTTCCATTCATTGCTTTCCTGAAAGTTGAGTATTGAAATAATATATTTTTCTATAAATGTCTTTCTAACATCATTTGGTTATGGGTCGCAACACGTACCCTGTGCAAAATTGATAATCGATAGACTCTGCTACGAAGTGAAAATGGACAACGTAAAAATTAGTATTGGTCTATTAGAGGGCCGTTCAAATTGGAAGACATGGAAATACAAAGTGTCCGTGCTCTTAAGTGGAGTTCGAGGTGGATTGGAAGTCGTAGAAGGAACGCTGAAGAAACCTGAACCCTTAGAACAAGAAGCAACAAAAAGACGTCAAAAACATCTAGCAGACTTCGAGGAGATTGATAAGTATCATGCAGATAGCGAATTGTATAGGAAAGCAAACAGTGATGCTAGTATTAACAACTCATATGACTGAAAGTACGTTAGAGAAAGTTATGAGATTTAGTACAGCCCATGAAGTATGGCTCGAGCTTCACCGATTGTTTGATTCGATCAGTGAAGATAAAATTTATGCCAGTTGCCTTGAATTCTTCAATCTTAAAAAGGAAGCAACTGATGATATAGTCGCTCATACAGCAAAAGTAAAGAACATTTGGTCTATATTGTCTAAAGAGCTAGAGAAAGGGAAAACTTGCAAGTGCGAGCTACCTCAAGAATTGCTAGTATGTAAGATTTTAGATACTCTACCGGATGATTATTTTGGCTTCAGGTCGAGCTGGATGTTGCTAAATAAAAAGGAAAGGACAATTGAGAACCTGACTGCGCAGTTATGTTCATTTGAGAAGGTACTATCAAATCGGCCACCAGCTGTACATGAGATGTTGGCAGTAAGTTCATTGAAGTTAGAGAAAAAAGATGGAGATGTAGAGCAGCGATTTAGTTCCGTAAAGACTCCTTCTCAACTTGCATACTCTTCCCGTTTTATCGTCATATCCCTCAGGCTGTTGAATATATATTTCCTCATCTAACTCGCCATACAGGAAAGCTGTTGAAACATCAAACTGTCTCAACGCTAACCCTTCACTGATCTAATTGTGCTGATTTTTGCCACTGGGCTGAAGGTTTGGTCATAGTCAGACCCTTTCCGCTGTGAAAACCCTTTGACTACCAAGCGAGCTTTGTACTTATCACTTACCATCACTTGGTAGAGTGAGCACATTTAGTCGAACGAACGACCCTCTGCAGCTAACACTCCATCGGAGGCCAACGAGGATGCGAATGACACGCTTCTGTAATTTGAAAACCTCCACTGAGTGAAAAGAATTCCCCCACAATGCTAAACAATAGGACATTCTGCTTGCAAAACAGGCGTGATAAATTGTGAGAAGAACATCCTTCGACACAAATGCTGACAATCTGCGAATCATGAAGGTACTTGAAGTAAGCTTGGAAGTAAGTGCCTTAATATGTGGTAACCAAGACATTCTGTTATCCAACTGTAGTCCAAGAAAGTTTACTGATTGTTCCTGACGACCATTTAAGGCAAAGTTTAGTATCTGCGATTTTTCCTTAAAGTAAGTAGGTGAATTGAAACGTTACTAACATCATTTTGGAAGAAATAAATCGATATACTCGACATATCGGAAAATCTACGTCCAACTCTTAAGTTCTCGTAGAACGGTTTGTGCTTCATAGCTTTGGGTGGTCTCAATCGATTCTAAAACTCTGCAAATCATTACACACTGTTTATTATTTCTATACGGATCATCCGTCTGCAAAGAACACAGCTTCGCCATTGCCACTACCTACCTACCTACTTTACAATCAAGTTTATTTGGATGAAATAAATGCTTCACACTCAGTTCGCAGGAATAGGGAGTTGTGGTTACCTTCATTTGAAAATTTTATTACTGCCTGCTAAGAAAGCAAAACTGAGTACAACTCCAAGAAACGAACAACGATCGCAATAGTCAGCTAAAATTTGAACGGCGCTAAATTTTGAACCTCTTTTGCGATTCACACTCGTGTTTCTGATTTATCACTAGTCCAAAAGTTCTTATTGGGACCGAACGGTTGGTCCTACAGAGCTCTGGGTGGTCTCAATCGATTCTAAAACTTCTATACTATTTTAAATTAAAGAAAAAACAATACCTTTTTTATCAATGTTTTGTGCTACGGTGTTTTGGAAATTACAACCCCTATTTTTCACCCCTTAGAAATGACTGACATCAACCAATAGCTTCGCTGCACAACTAGACCCCAAATAGAGCGCATATTCCAAATGTCATCAAAATCGGTCGATTGGAACTAAGAAAAGTGCCGCAGATTCATACTTTAAAACGTAAACCATAAAATTTTGGGGGGAGCTTAAATATTTTTCTTGCTCGATTCCAAAGGATCATTAGGGTAGAGTCTCCAATTATCGTAATGCTTAAGACCTTATCATTTTTTCCCCCACTAATTCGCTCATTTCTTCCTTATTCTACCCCTAATCGTTTAACTCTGGGACATTTTTGAATCGCCAGCAATCCAAGCTTCGATTATACCACCATTTTTCCTGAAAAAACTAATAATTATGCTTTTAGAGCAATAAAACTCAATATGATTTTTTTAACCAGTTATCGTCATGAGAAATCCAGTGTTCGTTACCGCAGTGCACCAGCTATCGTCAGGGGAATCCAGTATTCGTCAGATAATTGCACCAGTTATCGTCATCCATGACTATTCACTTATACAGGGTGTCTACACTTAAGATGGGCATAACTTCGGGGTTCGATTCTGCAAGGTATTTCCAACAAAAAATGTCCATTAGCAATTTTCTTTTGACCCATTCAAAATTCCTTTTTTTCACTTTAAAGTTTTTTCTCGTGTTTTCGACTTTACGGCACTGATTTGGTCATAACTTCCTTATTTCTCCTGAAAATTCAAATCTGACTACACTGTTGAAAAGAACGTTAAATTCCCAAGCTATCTAGTGCAAAATCAAAATCTTTCAGCAATGAAATAGTTTTAAAAAATCAAGTCAAAAAGCAAACTTTTAAAAATTTGTCGAAACTTGACTTTTTTCGACGAAAGTTTTCACTGTAAATCCCTGCTCATTTCGATGAGCACTCTTCGGAGAAAACATTCTCAAATTGTCAGCTTTCCAACGGTCTATCAATTTTTCATTTTAACATTCAAATTGGAAGAGAAAATTAAGTTTGAATGTCAAAAAACGTGTGTTTTACAGGAAAATCCAGTGTTTTAAGCGGTTTATGGTCCCCCTCGATCTCAAGATGGCTTGACGATTTTGGTATCATTTCCTATGATATGACGCTGACGATTTTCCTATGATATGGCTTGACGATTTTGGTATCATTTCCTATGATATGACGCTGAATCCAATGGTGATACTTCCGAATGATTCCGACAGCTAGAAAGTGGAGTTTTCGAAGAAAACCTTCGTTTTTCGTACATAAAATACGCATTATTCTTAAATGTGGTAGTGAGCATGAAGTAACACCTTTCACCTCAACAAAAACTTCAATCAGCTAGAAATTCGGTGTGCTCCCTACGAAAATTTAAGGGTTTTACGTACGATAAATCAGAAACATGATGTGGATTTAGGACCTAGGTAACTACCTAGGTACCTTGGTAGATAGAAGTATTCCTACCTATCTACACTTTTCTAGTTGCATATTACACTAATCTGCCTAATTATCCATTAGAAAATGAACATACCTTATTGGATAATTAAAACATTGCTCATTTCGTAAATCATGCACTCTCTAAGAGAGTTGGGATGAAGTGATGATAACTGGTACTGCAAGATGACGGTTACTGGTGAACGTATAACCCAGTTATCTGCACCATGGATCTTGTTATCGTCACCCCCTGACGAATACTGGATCCAATTGTTATTATCGAAAAATTCGAACACCTTCTTGTTCCCCTTGAAAAGAAGATTCCGATAGAACTAAGAACTGAAAAATTGACTGAAACCCAATAATCGTCACATGTGACGATAACTGGATAAACCATCATTTCATGACACCAGTTATCGTCATCCCATATCAATTAAACTAATCTCTATAGAGCTCGAACAACGCTCGAATTCAAGCTTTAAACTATATAAAAACTATTCAAATAAAAAGAAATGAGAAAATCGCTACTTGGGTAGGTAAAAAATGCTAGAAACTACACTCACCTCTTAGTAACACCCGACAATGGAGAGCTGGTTTCGGGTACTGTTGATGATTTCTTTTTATCACCAACAGAACCGTTACAATGCTGACTTGATTTTGGAGGAAATCGGAAGCCTACAACTTCCTCTTTCAAATGGCGATAGATTCAAATCCCTAGGTGGCGCCAAATTCTTATTATATTGAAATGAAATATGACGTGACGAACACTGGTTCCATATTTGCGCCTGACGATAATTGGTGACTCTACCCTATTGAAAATAAAAGAAGCCTAACCAAACTGATCCAATAATGAACCATGTGTCAAATTTCATCAAATGAATCAGTCCACAGGAACTAGTGAATATACCTTGAAATTGGAACCTTCAAATTTTGAGGAGAGGGGTGGGTATTGTAATAGTAACAGATGGTACGTAGGTAGCTGCCAACCGCGGACACTCTAGTCTCCAACATCATGATCAGCTATTCTATATTATTCTCAACTGTTCTTATTATCATCGCCATGTTGGCCCATTCCAATTAGGGATGGCATATCGAATGAAATATATCGATATACTGATCAAATGATATATCGTCAATGAAATATCGATACCTACGATACATCGGAGAAAGTATATCGATATTTCAATATATCGGAAGATTTACTTGGAAAAATCTAATAAACGCGCTACTTTCGTACCACGGTTTCGACACGTTTTGGCCCAGTTAGGTCATGGCTAAAGCATGTTCCATGCTAAAACTAAACTAAATCGAGGAAATTCGTATTCCTTGCAAACTATCTCCACCTACTGCTTCCTAGGAAAAAGAATAATTATAAACATACAAGATTTTACTTTGAAACCTTTGTTTGTGGTTTGTTTTGAATTTAGCATAAATCACAAATTTTGTGAAAGTAATTATAAATGCTTGCATACGAGTCTGCAACACATTGGGACATTTTCATGTGTGTTTTCTTCCACTACGCAACAAGGTAGTGAAGTAATGTACCCAAGCATCAAAACAATTGATTGTTCTCTACGCAACACCGTGAGTCTATTTTATTTATTGGTCGCGTGAGCAAGTTTTCGTGACGATTTTTCAGTTTATGTGCCAAAGCAAAGACATGAAAATGCCAATAAACCAAAACAGCCTCCTACTGCATCCTGGCGAATCAGCTGCGAACTGGAATCTTACCAGAGCCACTCGTATTTCCCAATAGTTTATCGTTCAACAGGTCGTTGTGAATTCCCGGGCTCATTAGAAGAACGATTACGAGATCCGCTAGTTTTAGGTATATCAGACGGCACGTGGCAACAAGAATTCATCTAAAAATCCCCAATAGTAGAAAATTATGTTATTAAATTACTTATATAAAATTATACAATTAACCTCTCAGTTAAATATTTTCTAAAAAACCTCAAATAATACTCTTCTTGTCACCTCAAACTCATAGAGTACCCACTCGGCTCTAGCATTTTTGGGTACAACAAATGTACGCAGGTTTTCATCATTTAAGTAAACTATTTATTCGTGTATTTACAATTTTTTGACAATTTTCAATCTTAGGAATTGTACATATCAGAAAGATTGTGCTGAATCAGAATATACCTTATGATACTAGATTATGGTAATACCCAAATAATTTTTGGCGGCGGCCCCCGTCGGCGAGTTGATGGCTCGATTTCCGGTTTGGTCGGGGATGTATTTGACACCTATTTTCCTTCCCGGTTGCTGGTCTTGGGGCGCCGCCATGGTGGGTCGGGCCCGGGGCCGGTCGAGGGGCGGCCGCCTTGCACGCTGGTGATGGGTCTTCCCTCGCACTCCATCATCATTGGGAAACATTTATGATATATGTGTAATCTGATATATGTGTAAGACCGCATTGACATTGAATTTTGTTGTTACGGCAAATAAAACTACTCTTTTCTATTCTAAACACCCCTAATAACATGGCCTATGTTTTGAAATTTGGATCCCTTTGAGTTATCCTAAATTCCTGGCTATCCAAACTCGTCTTTTGGTGCGTTATTATGAGTATTTTGGGAAAAACTTAATTTTTTTACGAAATAATTACTCAAGTTGTCTGGAATGGTACATTTGATTGCCAATTCACTTCATTTACCAATCACTTCATATACATATCATTATCATTTATGTACCTACAATGTATGTGTACCATTTATGTACTACAATAGCTCTTTTGTTTTCATTCTCTTCAAGCATGCAAAATGGGCAACATCTCGTTTCGTCACACATAAATTTCAAATACTTGAATAGTCAATCTAATGCTGATCTCCCCAGTAATTCTCGTCATGAGATAATTACAATGCTCAGCTATTCAATTCTCCTTACAGTGATAATGCATGAAATGCCTGAAGGTCACGACGGCTGATCTTTACGCAGGTTGCTCTATTTAAGGAACTCTTTGACATTTAACTTTTGTGGATCCCCTGTGGTCAAGGCATCCTCCAGACGACCGCGTTTGAATGTCAGGCTTGAAGGTGCTTTACGAAGTCACAATTATTATGTTCGGGACATCGAGATTAAAAACATATATTTTATAATATAAATGGCTCATTATTATCTTTTTGGTAGGTATAATCAAACAATTTGGATTCATAATGGTCTAAAACGGATTAGTGTGTGGTTATTTTTTTAGGACGTCCCACAGTAAGACTTGGGCGTCCTTATGCGATCGATCTGGAGTAAAGTTGGACAACACTCAACAGAAAAAAAAAATAACCACACACTAATCCGTTTTAGACCATTTTGAATTCAAATCCGCGAAAAAAAACCATAGGTGTATGTACCTGTGTACATGTGTGTGTGTGACAAAATCTTGTGTCGTCTGCACAGCCCTTAGTTCTGAACCGTTCGTGGTTCTTTTTTTTTCGTCGCGGAAAACTATCTAGTTGTGCCCTACTTCGCCGGAATTTCGAATTTTGCTTTTTAAGGGGGGGATAATGCTCAAAAAACGTGCGTTTTTGGGCCTAATTTTGTGTACTCTACCCAGGCCTCAATTTCCAACCGATTTTCGTGGTTCTTTTTTTATTCGACGCGGAAACCTATCTAGTTGTGCACTACGTCGCCGGAATTTCGAATTTTGAATTTTAAGGAGGGGAAAGAGGGGTTAATGCTTAAAAAAACGTGTGTTTGCGGGCATAATCTTGTGTACTCTGCCCAGACCTCAATTTCCAGCCGATTTTCCTGGTTCTTTTCTTGTTCGTCGCGAAAAACTATCTAGTTGTGCACTAAGTCACCTGAATTTCGAATTTTGCTTTTTAAGGGGCGGAAAGGGGGGGTTGATGCACAAAAAACGAGCTTATGCGGGCATAATCTTGTAAACTCTGCCCAGGCCTCAATTCCCAACCAATTTGCGAGTTTCCTTTTTTGTTCGACTCAGAAGTCTTCCAAATTGCTCATCATTTCACCAGAGTATCAAAATTCGCATGGGGAGGGGGCAGTGGTTGATAATATTCACAAAATATCCGATTTTCCAATTTTTCGGTTCCTATACAGCTTACTAATTGTATCCAAGCTTTGAAATTGAGATAAAATTCTCATCAGACCTTCGGATTTTCATGAATTATTCTCTGTACCACCATGGAACTAAAAGTGGTGCCACCATGGTGCCAGCATAAACATAAACCGCTTATTTCGTGGGTTTTTTTTGTGTTTCAACTTGAACACGGAATGAACTTCGACGGACTGCCTACCAAAATAAATAGATGGAAGTTCAACTTTATGAAGTATTATCGCTTTGGTGCCAGACTGGCACCATTGGTGGAGGTGGGGGGGGGGGGACTCGAATTCGCATGTTCGGTATCGTAGATCATGAATTTAAAAAGGCTCTTCAAATGCGAGGTTCCCATGCCGCTAGAAATGTTGTGGTGGATAATGGTGAGGGGGGAGGGGTCACTATTTCTTGCCTGAAATACTTAACTAATTACAGTTCTTCCAAAACTTTTTCACTTGCCAACTGGTTTTCAGAGATGGGCGAATTCTTATTCATAAATGCGATTATGAATACAAATCATATCTGCGACTTCATGATTATGAATACGAATACAGGTATGAATATGATTATGAATACGAATACAATCTTATTCACACTCTGAATACGATTTTCCCCAGCATTCGTATTTCGAATACGATTTTACGATTTTTTTCTATAATTTCCCCAAAAATCAAATTTTTTTAACGATTTTACCTAAAAATCATACTTTTTTAATGATTTTCTCCCTGGACATATACTGGACATATACTGGACTCATACTCTGGACATATTTATAACCTAACATTGTCAAAATAATCAATCGAAATTTGAAACGCTCACCAATTCTTATAGGATTTTTTACGCAGAATCGAAGGAGACCAACCCCAGGTCGCTACGACGAACCCTATTGAATCTACGACGACATTTCCGCTGAAAATCGTATTTTTTTACAATTTGCACTGAGAATCATATAAAAATTATGATTTTTACGGCAATTTTGGTCGTATTTATTCCCTAAACTTGCCAAAATAATTAATAAAAAATCGAAACGCTCACCAATTCTTCTAGGATTTTTCACGCAGAATCGAATGAGACCAACCCCGGGTTGCTACGACGAACTGAATAGAAAGTACGACAAAATTTCCGCAGAAAATCGTATTTTTTATAACAATTAGCACTGGAAATCGTTTAAAAAAAATATGATTTTTACCAGATATTTCGTATCGTATTTCGTTATTTCGTTCGAATTTGTGAGCGTTTGAATTTCGATTGATTATTTTGACAATGTTAGGTTATAAATATGTCCAGAGTTCGGGAGAAAATCATTAAAAAAAGTTTAATTTCCAGGAAAAATTGTAAAAAATTAAATTTTTGGGGAAATCATAGAAAAAATCATAAAATCGTATTCAAAATACGAATACGGTGGAAAATCGTAGTCAAAGTGTGAATACGATTGTATTCGTATTCATGTTCATATTCGTACCTGTATTCGTATTCATAATCAAAAAGTCGGAGATATGATTTGTATTCATAATCGTATTTATGAATAAGAATTCGCCCATCTCTGCTGGTATTAATTGACCTAATGCTTATCCAATGGGACGGCCCCTGTAATGCATGCATTACTAAACAATATGTTTTCTGTTGAGCGTTGTCCTCCTTCACCTCAGATTGATCGCATAAGGACGCCCAAGTCTTACCGTGGGACGTCCTAAAAAGACACCCCTTAATCTGATTACCCACCTGCATAAAACGGATACACCATGAAGCTACTGCATTTCATTATAAGAATTAGAAGTAAGAAGAACTTTGTATTTTCTAAATGCTTTCACTCACGGTGCGCAATGATAATTTATCGCCTATCCTGCTATAAAGAACTTAATTGGAATGCATGCGAGGGATCGGAGGTCAAGACTGACAATTTGAACTCGGAGCTATCCTCACCGGGGAGCTCATAAACCTCGTTTGAAACGGCAATTAGATTTCCCTAGGTGCACGGCTCGCTCCAGACAGTGGAAGTGGCCGGAAAGGCGGATAGAATGGCAGATGTGAATCACAAGGGGCACCCCGGGGTCCTTCCTGACCCCAAAGGTCACAGAGGAGGAGTCTCGGGGAGGATGCTGTGGCGAGAGGGGGCCTCCGTAGCCCGAAAAGATGAGCCGGGAGTGACGCAAGCAGGGAGCGGCGATGCCTGAGGGCCCACAGAGAATCTTCGTGTAATGGGATCGAATCTCGAGCTCCTGAGGCCACTCGCGGGTCTTTATCTGCCTTAATTAAAGATAATTGATGTCCATCACCGACGAGACGGGTCTCCGACACGCGATTACAGCAGTTCCTATTAATACGGAAACTGAAGGTACGTCATGCGGGTTTTGCTCGTCGATAAAATGAGAATTTAAGAAGGAAACTGAAATCCACCATGACGTTACAAAAATCTTAATAACACAAATAAAGCATTGATCTTGATCTTTAATTGCTCTTTTATTGTCTGGCCCAATTGTTAGTAGCCCCTTCCTGCCCATAACCTCAAGAAGGGTCGGAAGAAGCCATGTTCTTCGCTGACGGCTGATTTTCAGAGAAAATAAACAAATGAACCGTTTTGTAATAATTTGCAGCGGTTTTTGGTTTATTATTTTCAATAATGAACTTTGGAATCGACCAAGAAAAAAATTGTTTGACACCCCCTCAAAATTTGATGGTTTACGTTTCAAGGTACGTAGAATCCAAAAATCGAATAAAAATTTGGCCGTCCGTCCGCCGTACGCCATACGCGGCACTTTTGCCACTTAGCATTGACCGATTTTGATGAAATTTGGTATGTAGGCCCCATTTGGGGTCTAGTTGTAATCCGAACATTTTGGTTAATGTAGGCCACTTCTAAGGGTTCAAAATGGAATTATGAAATTTTGAAAACGCCCTAACTCAAAAAAATTCGATATAAAGGTATTGTTTTTCCTTCAATTTAAGATTCTATAGAATTTTTAGAATTTTTTGAGACCACGCGGAGCTCTGTAGGACAAACCGTTCGCTCCCTACGAAAATTTAAGGGTTTATATTGAAATATATATATATAAATCAAAACACGAGTGTGAATCGCAAAAGAGGCCTAATGTCCGTTCAAATTAGAGCTGACCGAAATGAGATCGATAGTTGGTGATTTTGATTTTTTTTTTTTAATTTTTTTGAATTTTTATTTTATTTTTATTTTTTATTTATTTTTTTTCCTTCATATTGGATGGTTGGTGATTTTGTAGACGAGTGATCTATATATAAAAATAATAAACCATTGTGTAATAATTTGCAGCGTTTTTGGGTTGAAATCTTTGTTCAGTAGGCAATTCAGTGGACTATGGTTTGCATAGATAGGCACTGAAATATTATCGCCAGTTCGGTTTCTGAGTTACGATGGGTAAGTCGACGACAGAATGAACGATCGAAATGAACTCGGTATATTGTCTTATTGTTTTTGACAAGAATAAGGTGTCAGAACAACATAAATAAGGTGTCAAACATTCTTAGTTTTCTTCAATGTCCGAAATCTTTCCCAGTAACGTCATTAAAATATGTTTCTAATGTAGACGAGTTCCATAACACATGGATTTACATTGCATATTTAAATACTTCATGAATTATTAGAATCTGCACATTTTCTAAAAATAAAATATAGAAATATTGTAAAAACCTATTCGAATTCCACAGATATGATGTTTGGCTTAGAACTGTATACATACAATTGTTTACATGTAAACATTCAATTTAGATTTGCTTAGCCGAACCGAACCTTGGTAATTTGTGTTGGTATTTCTGCCTTGGTTTTGCCCACCAAGGCGTCACTCTGTCTACTTAGACTCTAGCTCTTGCCGGATACACCTAGTTATCAATACGAACGTTCATGATAAATTATTGAAGAACTTCCCAACAATATTACTTGTTTCATAAACAAATTGTCATGAGCAGATTAACCATATCGCTAATCACAACCGAAAATGTGACGTAGTGTTCCACATCTCTCCTGCGTGTAACTTCAAATTGTAATGAACTGTAAATATTTAAGTAGAAAAGCATGATCCATCAGTCAAGCGTTGATGGTGGACAGTTTCCTCGCAGCAATCTCAGTTCATCGAGTATGATGAATCGCGGACAACGCCCGGCCCGCTTCTTTATAAACGCATTTTAGTAATTGGTTACGCCAGCTGGGTCGGCGTCTGAACTCATTTGAGCCTGAAAAAAAGGCCAGGCGGGGGTAATTAATATTATGAGAGCGTTTCGAACCCAAAAACCACTTAGCTCCTCATCAGCCTCTTGATTTATTCGGGTGTAGCTTGCGTCGGATAACTAACTAGGGGGTTTCACCTCTTCTTATGCCTCAATCCTTTATATATGCGAATAACGCCGAAGTAACGGGCGAGCCGTGTTATGAGGGACGAATTAGAGTGATTTGGCACCGGATTTTTTATGATTGCTTTCTCGTTGGTACTTGCAAACGGAGTGTTGATTTTGTCAATTCGTATCGGACAGCTAATTCTACCGGCTTATCATCGTAAATCTGTCTGAGGGGGCTCATAGCTTCCTCGTATCCATGATGTGATTGTGGAGATAATTAGATAAGAAATCAAAACTACCAGCCACATTTGAGGAAAATCGTACGGTGTTCTAAGTATAGGCTAATTTCCAAGGGCAATTTGCTCAGAGGCTGCTATCATTCCGAGGGCGGTGAAAATCACTAGGGACCATCCAAGTTATAACCATAATAATTCCTGAAAATTTCGAACGGAATTAGACAAAAAATGTAGAATTTATTTTCGTGACAAGGAATTCACGTTTGCGCATGCGCAGTAGCACCCAAATATCCGATCACGACGAAACTGTGTAATGGCCAGTTTTACCAATGTGGATGAACCTCGGATCATCTAAAGCCAGGATTGAAGTTACATTAGGGTTTGATTGATTGAACGAATTTATTTACAAAACCAGGGAGGGATTAGGGCCAAGGGGCCCTCTCTTCCATCCCCCCTGGCAAACATAATTTATTACATCATCGATTTCGTTGTAGGTAAATCATAAAATAATGTAATAAATAATTCTTAAATTGACATAATGAGGAATTTCACCGATTTCTGTTTGCATTTTTCCTGAATAGTTAATGGTGTGGGATAGATGAAAATCGGGCTGATTTCGGAAAATAAGTCTTCTGTTATTTTTGGGAGACAGTCAAAATTTTTCATTTCAAAACTAACCGGGAAAACGGACGTGCAGCGGGAACGCTCGCTGATTGGGCTGTTCGGATCGCCGTCTCCTCCCAGTGTTGCCCATTGGGACGACGAAATCGTGTTTTCTAAGAGAAAAGTTATCAAACAAAAACAGAGGAAACCTAATTTTCCCCATCTTGCTTTTTCTTTTTTTTCTTCAGTTTTTAGATTTCGAACTTTACTGTTTCATGAAATTTTGCATCTGGGGTCAATGGATTTCTCGATCTCAGCGCTTCAAGCGGCCATAAATGAACTATTCCAGCATGATGTAATTTTCCCGGTTTTTTTTAAACATTCTTATTTTCTACACTGTTTTGTTTAATCGTAAATTAGGAAGTTCGGGCAGAAAGTTTGCCTTAGGGGGTTTTTCGAGGTGCTGAATCCGATTTTGGGGTCAAAAATAGGAAATTCCGACATGGTGAAATTCCTCATTTTCTTTTAAGTATATTTACCATTAGGAAAACTTATTATATTCAACATCATTTAATTATTCAATATAATATATTATATTGAATCAATATAATATAATGATATTATCATCTCACTTTTCAACTTTTTATAATACAATTTTGAATAATTTTCTTTGTTTTGTTTATATCTTTCTAGTAACTTTTTTTACCCATTACGAAACGCTGAGACTGTTTTATTCAAGGAGTACTCCATTTTATTAATGAGGAGTACTCAAAAAACGCTGCAAATTATTACACAATGGTTTATTATTTTTATAAATAGATCACTCGTCTACAAAATCACCAACCATCCAATATGAAGGAAAAAAATAAAAATAAAAAATAAAAATAAAAAAAAAGAAAAAAAATAAAAAAATTCAAAAAATCAAAATCAAAATCACCAATTATTGATCGCATTCCGGCCAGCTCTAATTTGAACGGAGGTTAGGCCTCTTTTGCGATTCACACTCGTGTTTTGATTTATATATATATATATTTCAATATAAACCCTTAAATTTTCGTAGGGAGCGAACGGTTTGTCCTACAGAGCTCCGCGTGGTCTCAAAAAATTCTAAAAATTCTATAGAATCCTAAATTGAAGGAAAAAGGATACCTTTACATCTAAATTTTTTGAGTTAGGGCGTTTTCAAAATTTCAAAATTGATTTTGGAACCCTTAGAAGTGACCTACATCAACCAAAAGCTTCGGGGCACAACTAGACCCCCAATGGAGCCTACACACCAAATTTCATCAAAATCGGTCAATGCTAAGTGGCAAAAGTGCCGCGTACGGCGTACGGCGGACGGCGGACGGCGGACGGACGGCCAAATTTTTATTCGATTTTTGGATTCTACGTACCTTGAAACGTAAACCATCAAATTTTGAGGGGGTGTTAAAATTTTTTTTTCTTGGTCGATTCCAAAGGTTCATTATTGAAAATAATAAACCAAAATGGTATGAGAAGTCCCTGAGACAGTTGCTTCCTCACGTGCTTAGGAAAATCGTAAGCAATTAAAAATCTGACCGTTTCAAGAAAGATTTTCATCTGTACATACGTGTTCCGTAAGTGTGTTCACCAGATCAGTAGGTATACGAAAACGCTGCAAATTATTACACAATTGTTTATTATTTTTTATTTTTCTATATAGATCACTCGTCTGCAAAGCCACCAACCATCCAACATGAAGAAAAACATCGATCGCATTTCGGTCAGCTATAGTTTGAACGGAGATTAGGCCTCTTTTGCGATTCACACTCGTGTTTCTGATTTATCGTACGTCCAAACTTTAAATTCTCGTAGTGAGCGAACGGTTTGTCCATAGAGCTCCGGGTGGTCTCAAAAAATTCTAAAAATTCCATACTATCTTAAATTGAAGGAAAAACAATACCTTTATATCAAAATTTTTTCAGTTAGGGCGTTTTCAAAATTTCAAAATTGATTTTGGAACCCTTAGAAGTGACCTACATCAAACAAAATCTTCGGGCCACAACTGGACCCCAAATGGAGCATACATACCAAATTTCATCAAAATCGGTCAATGCTAAGTGGCAAAAGTGCCGCGTACTGCGTACGGCGGACGGACGGCCAAATTTTGGTTTATTATTTTCAATAATGAACCTTTAGAATCGACCAAGAAAAAAAAAATTTAAAACCCCCTCAAAATTTGAAGGTTTATGTTACAAGGTACGTAGAATCCAAAAATCGAATAAAAATTTGGCCGTCCGTCCGCCGTACGCGGCACTTTTGCCACTTAGCATTGACCGATTTTGATGAAATTTGGTATGTAGGCTCCATTTGGGGTCTAGTTGTGGCCCGAAGATTTTGTTTGATGTAGGTCACTTCTAAGTGTTCCAAAATCAATTTTGAAATTTTGAAAACGCCCTAACTGAAAAAATTTTGATATAAAGGTATTGTTTTTCCTTCAATTTAAGATAGTATGGAATTTTTAGAATTTTTTGAGAACCCATTTTTTGGGAGCTCTATGGACAAACCGTTCGCTCACTACGAGAATTTAAAGTTTGGACGTACGATAAATCAGAAACACGAGTGTGAATCGCAAAAGAGGCCTAATCTCCGTTCAAACTATAGCTGACCGAAATGCGATCGATGTTTTTCTTCATGTTGGATGGTTGGTGGCTTTGCAGACGAGTGATCTATATAGAAAAATAAAAAATAATAAACAATTGTGTAATAATTTGCAGCGTTTTCGTATACCTACTGATCTGGTGAACACACTTACGGAACACGTATGTACAGATGAAAATCTTTCTTGAAAGATTAGACCACAACCCACAGAATCTCAGACAGACAGATTAACCCAGAGCGGACACACAATCTCGGAATCATAATTGGTCAGAAAGGTCTAAAATGTGAAATGAGAGTTTTTTCCCACCTCCTAAAGTTAAAATAAGCCTTCTAAATAGCACTTTAGTGTTGCTGGATCAGCTGACCAATTCACGACAGAATCTGCTGACACCATCAACAGCGAAGAAATCTTTAATCAAAATTGATCTGCATGATGGGTTGGAAATGTAAGTTTAGTAGTATTTTCATTAATAAATGTTTTCCATTCTGATATATTTCCTGACAGTCGCTTCATCTCCTGCTCCAATTTCCCTGATTGGCTGACTTCTGCCTCCATGGACCGTTTCTAAGTTGCCCTGGGTCGTCTTCGTCATCTAAATCCTCGTGAGGTCCAGTCAAAAGCAGCTCTATTGCTCCTTCGTTGTGTGTGACCTGTCCATCAACATTTTCTCTTCTTTATCTCTTAGGAAATAAGTTTCTGGTTGATGAGACTCAACAACTAGTTGTTGGTGGTCACCTCTGGCTACCATACCTGCAAAATACGCCTTAGGCTTAGATTAACAAAAACCTGGAGCTTTTTGGTTAAGGCTTTTGTGACCTTCCACGTTTCGCATTCATACAGGAGAATTGATTCGACATTTTTGTTAAATAGCCGAGGCTTGAGTGATATTGGAAGGTTTGAAATATATTCAATTAATCAATGAAGATTAATAATTAATGATTAACCCTTAATTTCCCACATGTTCAAAAAATTGTATTTTAGGATGTTTTTCAAGATTTTGGTGTATTTTGGCCAACCAATGCCATAGAATTGCCAGTTTTTATCGGGATTTATGTGAAGTTTCTTAATTTGATGAAAACTGAAGAATATTTTCTGGAGGGGGGGGGGGGGGTTGGCTATCGTTATTTTAAAAATATATACTTAGAAGACATTCTATCAAAATAAGGCTGGACGGAACCAGCAGCTTTTTATTCTGAAACAAATAAATACAAACTAAAATGAAAAACTAAAATTGTTAGCCCAATAAGACCTTCCCCCTATAGTAGTATCTTCAGAGCAGACCTACCTCTACCATGAACTGGGGGACAGTGAAGATCAGTTTCATGAATTAGTTCGGATATATAACAACTATTCTGACACATTTAATTTTAAATCTTACAGAAAAACAACCCGAGATGTTGATGAAGTAAGAGTTGTGGCTGGAAGCATCCAAGAATAGCGGATAATTTCGATTTTTCAATGGTGTCTTCTTGGATATCTTAAGAGTCAGAGGGTCGGATGGTGTATTGTATAAACAATAGTTGAAGTAGCAAGGTAGCCACAAGAATATCGGTTTTGTCTTTAAAATGGTTGAACAGTGTTGTAGAATGTTTTCAAAATCGGACTTCCGAAAAGATACTTCAGGACATTAAGGGTTAACGATTAATTTTACGAATCAAAGTAGACGAACTTCTGTATCGGAAGGTTTCAACTTCCTACCAGGTTCTGCCTCTTCTCAGTAAAGTTCACGTGCAGAGATTCTAAGTGGTAGCTGTAACTTCCTCTTCTGACGCAATGGTCCGCAGTACAGTTATACTTATCACTGAATAAATTAGTATTTTCGGCCAGTCCTAGATGTTAATCCAAGCATCCTTGTTCCAAGTCGATTCCTTATCGAAGAAACCCATTTGGCGTTTGATTAGTTTTGAATCTCTTCCCCACAAGGTAATGGGCGGTGTTATTATGTTTTAAAAGATAGATAACAGAAGTGAGGCGGGGCCACAGAATGAGCCTTTCTTGTGCAATTATGTAGGTATAGGAGGGCCTATTGGCGGAAAGAGGTAGGAGTAACAAGCCTGTTAGCCAATTATTTTATATTGTTGAATCGATTTTATATTATGTGCCGAGGCAATTAACTTATTTTTCGACCGGGTCAAACATGATAGTCGGTTGCGAAAGGCTCCCCAAACCCATTACTCCGCGGATTCGGTAGCCGTTAACACGGGCGACAGTTCCAATATCCTTGGGAGATAAGATGCCTATCGGAACCGTTATACAATGTTACCGGGGGTAATAAGGGTAAAAGGAAGGAGTGGTTCCACATCTTCGGATCCCCTTCGTCGGTCCAGTTCATCGGTCGAGTTGATGAAATTGGTGAAATCAGGCTTTCGGGCTTCTTTGGAGGGGTTTGTCCTGCGGGATGGCAGCTAATATGCCGTTCAGGGCAGGCGATGGCCTGAGGGAGCTGCGCCCATGCGGTGTCGTAACTCGGGCTACGTGGCTGCTACTGTTGCCTCCCGGTAGCGTATGGCCTTTTGAAAGCTGGTTATTTATGGTTCCGTACCTCCGGTTTCAGAAGCTCACCCCAAACTAAATGTTATTTGATCACGAATACGGGCGCATCCATGTTGTGGGTTTCTAATCGATTACTACAACTCACATCATGAATAGATAATCATGTTTAATTGGTCTGAATTCTCTCCAGCTATTGCAGTGTTGGTTTATTATTCTCAATAATGAACCTTTCGAATCGACCAAGAAAAAAATTTTTTTAACCCCCCCCTTAAAATTTGTTGGTTTCCAAAAATCGAATAAAAATTTGGCCGTCCGTCCGCCGTACCCGACACTTTCCCTACGTAGTATTGACCGATTTTGATGAACTTTGGTGTGTAGGCTCCATTCGGGGTCTAGTTGTGCCCCGAACATTTTTGTTGAAATAGGTCACTTCTAAGGGTTGAAAAATAAGGTTTGGAATTTTGAAAACGCCCTAACTAAAAAAGTTTAATTTAAAGGTGTTGTTTTTCCATAAGTTTAAGATAGTCTAGAATTTATAGAATTTTTTGAGACCACGCGGAGCCCTGTACGACAAACCGTTCGCTCCCTACGAGAATTTAATGGCTGGACTTACGATAAATCAGAAACTCGAGTGAGAATCGCAAAAGAGGCCTAACCCCCGTTCAGATGCTGGCTGACTGAAATGCGGCCCATGTTTTTCACTTGCGTCTCGGTGCACCGCCCTGAGGGATTCCCAATGCACTCTTGCGGGACTGCGAGAAAGTTCTCCTAAACTCAAACTCTTCTAATTTTAATGTCTTGGCTGAAGCTATGCCAGACATTGAATGATTACTTTGGTGAAGTAGTGGATGATGTTGCGAGAGTCAAAGTTGATAACTTTTGTATTATTTACGATGTGATAGGAAAATGAATCGTAATCGTTTGTGATTTGCGGGAATTACTAGGTGTGAGTAAAGGAATGAGACGTATGTAAATCTTTAAGGGGTATGAGAGTGATAGTGGTCAGAATGACAATTGACAATCTTTAGCAAACTGACATAGCTTTTCCATTGTGGTAGAATCGAAATTGATTTTGAGACGGCTCAGAATGGTTTCTATCATATACCTTCAAGCAATACTCTCCGTTGTGAGGAAAGTTTCGTTCATGTCATCTACCTACCCCTTGAACATTGTGGCAGTGATTACAATAAGGTGAATCAATTTTTCCCATGAGGCACCGAAAGACTGGAATATTTCCAAGTACAATCATTATTTCATCAATGGTAGAGAAAAAAAGCCCAACTCAAGGTCTCAACTACCTGTCCTAATATTTAATCACGAAGATTCATTCTGGCTCAAATAGATGTAAAAAAGAGAGTAGAAAGTAACGACAATAAAGGAGCACTGTTTTGAGGCAACATAAATATTAATTTCCTTCTTTTCAAAATGTTTTGACATTTTTCCAAGTTTTCTAAATTTATTCTCCGTAACCCCAACGTCTCCTTACTTCCCTCGTTCTAATATAGGTGCAATAGCCTAGTTATCACTTCATATTACCGATTCAGATCAATAGAATGTATTCAGAGAGCTCTTCCTAAATGAGCTACTGCCAGAAGGAACTTAATTATTAAAGACAAAAATATCCAATCCACTGTCTTGTATTATAGGATACAAGATAATATAAATACCTACACCAAACCTTATTTGCTCCCGCGCACCAATAACATTGTAAAGCGAAAGTTAGTAGAATGTAGGAATACGAAAACGAATAATGCGAATACAAGCAATGTAAAAAAAGTGTCTTTATTTTTAGTGATTTGACTAGGTAGACCTCCAAAGTATAATATCACAACATTTAAATTAGTTGATTAAAAATTCAATAAAATCAGTAAATTTCGACTGTAGATTCATGATGTAAGAAGCGTAAAAATTATCGCACAACGATTTACATTTTCTTTACTCACGTAACTGACACTACGATTCTACGACTGAAGTTGAGATTCTACGACTCATGCCGAGCAAAAAGTGTCTCTGACATGCCGAGCAAAAAGTGACCCTTATTTCACTTGCACAGAACAGAGAGCCAGAAATGAATCGGAGAACGAGTCGGATGAATAAAGCAATGAGAAGATGGAATTATTTGAAACGGGACAGCACAAATCGCAAACGGAACGACACAACAAAAATTAAAATTAATAATCAAACAGTTATCACTGTTATCTAAGTCTCGATTCACGAAACTGCCGTCAGAGTGCATTCGGAATCCCTCAGGGCGGTGCACGGAGACGCAAGTATGTTTTTCTTCATGTTGGTTGGTGATAACAATGATAAAGCCGCGTTCTTTGCAGACGAGTGATCTATATAGAAAAATAATTTGTGTAATAATTTGCAGCGTTTTGGTTTATTATTTTCAATAATCAGCCTTTGGAATCGAGCAAGAAAAAAAAAATTTTAACCCCCCCTCAAAATTTGATGTTTTACGTTTCAAGGTACGTAGAATACGAAAATCGAATAAACAAATTTCCGTCCGTCCGCCGTACGCCGTACGCGGCACTTTTCTTAGCAACACTGGACCGATTTGGTTCAAATTTGGTATATGGGCTCCATTTGGGGTCTAGTTGTGCCGCGAAGCTTTTGGTTGATGTAGGTCACTTCTAAGGGGTGAAAATTAAGGGTTGAAATTTTCAAGAGTGCCCTAGCTCGAAAACTCTCGAAATAAATGTATCGTTTTTCCACCAATTTTAAATAGTATTGAATTTTTAAAAATTTTTGAGACCACCCGGAGCTCTGTAGAACAAACTGTTCGGTCCCTACGAGTACTTGAAGGTTTTCCTTCGATAAAACAGAATCATGAGTGTGAATCGCAAAAGAGGTCTAATCGCCGTTCAAATTGTATCTGACTAAAATGCGATCGCTGTTCATTTCTTCGATTTGTGTACAGTTTTGCCTTCTGCGTAACCAGTAATCAAATTTCCACATGAAGCTTTCTATTTTTCCAATCGAGTGTGAAGCGTTTAGTTCTTTCTAATAAACTTGATTGTGAAGGTGTGGTAGGTGTACCTAGCTGGTAGGTAAAAAAAAGTTGGTAGGTAAAAAAAATGTTGGTGGGCAAAAAACGCTGCAAATCATTGCTCAAAGGCTTCTTCACTCTTCAGATCACTGATCAGCTGAGTAAGCTCCAAAGCCATTTTCAATCCTATTGAATGGAAGTGCTCTTCCAGGCGTCTCCAGCATTCGAGGAGATCTTCTTCACTCCTCAGATCACTGATCAGCTGAGTGAGCTCCGAAGCCATTTTCAATCCTATTGAATGGAAGTGCTCTTCCAGGCGTCTCCAGCAATTGAGAAGATCTTCTTCACTCCTCAGATCGCTGATCAGCTGAGTGAGCTCCGAAGCCATTTTCAATCCTATTGAATGGAAGTGCTCTTCCAGGCGTCTTCGGCATTCGAGGAGATCTTCTTCACTCTTCAGATCACTGATCAGCTGAGTGAGCTCCGAAGCCATTTTCAATCCTATTGAATGGAAGTGCTCTTCCAGGCGTCTCCAGCATTCGAGGAGATCTTCTTCACTCCTCAGATCACTGATCAGCTGAGTGAGCTCCGAAGCCATTTTCAATCCTATTGAATGGAAGTGCTCTTCCAGGCGTCTCCAGCATTCGAGGAGATCTTCTTCACTCCTCAGATCACTGATCAGCTGAGTGAGCTCCGAAGCCATTTTCAATCCTATTGAATGGAAGTGCTCTTCCAGGCGTCTCCAGCATTCGAGGAGATCTTCTTCACTCCTCAGATCACTGATCAGCTGAGTGAGCTCCGAAGCCATTTTCAATCCTATTGAATGGAAGTGCTCTTCCAGGCGTCTCCAGCAATTGAGAAGATCTTCTTCACTCCTCAGATCACTGATCAGCTGAGTGAGCTCCGAAGCCATTTTCAATCCTATTGAATGGAAGTGCTCTTCCAGGCGTCTCCAGCATTCGAGGAGATCTTCTTCACTCCTCAGATCACTGATCAGCTGAGTGAGCTCCGAAGCCATTTTCAATCCTATTGAATGGAAGTGCTCTTCCAGGCGTCTCCAGCATTCGAGGAGATCTTCTTCACTCCTCAGATCGCTGATCAGCTGAGTGAGCTCCGAAGCCATTTTCAATCCTATTGAATGGAAGTGCTCTTCCAGGCGTCTTCGGCATTCGAGGAGATCTTCTTCACTCTTCAGATCACTGATCAGCTGAGTGAGCTCCGAAGCCATTTTCAATCCTATTGAACGCAGGAAGCTGAAATTTGAGAGGGAAGGTCAAGGGAGAATACAGATGGTGGTAGGTGCTATTGATGGAAAACCAGTGATCTATACAGAAGGGTGATCTATACAGAAAATAATAAACCTTTGAGCAATGATTTGCAGCGTTTTGGGTTGAAATCTTTGTTCAGTAGGCAATTCAGTGGACTATGGTTTGCATAGATAGGCACTGAAATATTATCGCCAGTTCGGTTTCTGAGTTACGATGGGTAAGTCGACGACAGAATGAACGATCGAAATGAACTCGGTATATTGTCTTATTGTTTTTGACAAGAATAAGGTGTCAGAACAACATAAATAAGGTGTCAAACATTCTTAGTTTTCTTCAATGTCCGAAATCTTTCCCAGTAACGTCATTAAAATATGTTTCTAATGTAGACGAGTTCCATAACACATGGATTTACATTGCATATTTAAATACTTCATGAATTATTAGAATCTGCACATTTTCTAAAAATAAAATATAGAAATATTGTAAAAACCTATTCGAATTCCACAGATATGATGTTTGGCTTAGAACTGTATACATACAATTGTTTACATGTAAACATTCAATTTAGATTTGCTAAGCCGAACCGAACCATGGTAATTTGTGTTGGTATTACTGCCTTGGTTCTGCCTACCAAGGCGTCACTCTGTCAACTTCGTCTCTAGCTCGCGTTACCCACTGTTTATCCAGGAGTGGGTGACCACCCGAGTCCTAACAGGAGGATCATTCATCTGGTCTAAATTCAGGGCTACGGCCACACGTCGGCGTGCCACGGCTCGAGCAAGCGGGTCCCGTGGGACTTGGAGCTGAACTCGAACCCCATGGGGAGGAGAAGCGTCGACTGATGGCATAGCCAGAAGAGGCACAATCATCCCTCCATCATTTGTGGGATAAGGTGATTCAACCTTGTGCCTCACCCCAATGTCCGAGGTCGGATCACGGACCCTGATACCAAGCAGCCAGATGGACATGACTGCTGAGCGCTGAAAGTGCTGATACAATACTGTGATGTAATTATTTATGTACAATACCATCAATTGTAGTGGTGAAGTATTTTTTCCAAATATAAATTGTTAATGGTATGTAGGCTCCATTTGGAGTCTAGTTTTGCCCCAAAGATTTTGGTTGATGTAGGTCACTTCTAAGGGTTCAAAAATGAATTTTGAAAACGCCCTAACTCAAAAAATTTTGATATACAGGGATGGTTTTTCCTTCAATTTAAGGTAGTATAGAATTTTTTGAGACCACGCGGATCCTTGTAGGACAAACTGTTCGCGCCCTACGAGAATTTAAAGGTTGTACGTACGATAAATCAGAAACACGAGTGTGAATCGCAAAAGAGGCCTAATCTCCGTTCAAATTTTAGCTGACCGAAATGCGATCGATGTTTTTCTTCATGTTGGATGGTTGGTGGCTTTGCAGACGAGTGATCTATAATGAAAAATAATAAACCATTGTGTAATAATTTGCAGCTTTTTTGACTCTAAATACAAATGAACAATAAATTGGAAGGTATGACATTTTGGTACGTGAAAAATGATGGCATGGATCACAACTGTTCATTGAATTGATCGTGCACACTTACCCTACTTCCAAACGCATACCCTGTTAAAGGAATTTTACATGAGTTGCGAACCATTCTACTTCGTCCGTTCCAAATGGGAACGAGTGATGACTGTACTTATTGTGCGCGGGCACTCAGCAGATTGTAACAGAGACGACCGAATAGCAGCAGTTGGAAGGCTACGAAGAAAAAAGACTGAAACGACGGTCCGCGGCCTTATAAATGGCTGGATTGAGACAGTCCGTGGAAGACGGTATTCCTAAATTGAAAAGATCTTTGTTCGAGGTCAAAGGAAGTTACGAGTAGGAACCTTTCACTTCCTCTATTGTACCGGGGAGAGAAAAGGAACTGAAAATAGAGTTCATGACAATTAACTGGAGGACCGTTACAGGTTGAGGACCGGGGGCTCTGCTGACGTATTTCCATGCTACAGGATGTTTGATTTGATATTGGATGTACATTAGCCAAGTTCAATTATATTCTCGATGATCATGAGGCATCAGAGCATCACTTACTCACAAAATTAATCATTGTCAACACAATTGGACCGCATTATGCAAAAACCTCCTAAGCTACGTCAAAGCTTATTTTGGGAAATCGCAAAAAAGATTTAGACCGACTGATACCTCTGGAGAGCCATGTTTTCGGCCGATTTTAATGTAACATCGTAGTAACGTTAACTTTGATGTGCGGATGGTGTCGAAACACAAAAATCAATAAACTAGCCCATCTAGCAGTTTTGTCGCTTAAGAGCTCTCTAAGGGTGGAAAAAGAGCGATTTTCTATTAAAACTACCTAATTTTTGGCCGCCGTTTCGGAAAATTCCAGTTAAATCCAAAAATACATACCACCACGTGATTCAGCGTCGAAAATTAATTAAAAATCATGTATCACATTTGGGGTCTACCTTCATCTCAATTTTGGCACAATCCGGGGGTTGCGCGTGTTTGCGCGCTCACTGGACGGGTTGTGCGCAACCGAAAAAATTGGTTGAGGGGTCTAAAACGCATGAAATTTTGCTTAGAATCCAAATTTTCAATAAAAAATAGGGGTTCCCATTTAAGACAACTAGTTGGTGTGCGTTGCGGACGGGTCGAAGATTGCACCAAATATTCGTCTAAGAATTTTTCTTTCGAACCTAAGAAGTCATAGTCCGAACTTCTCGGGCTCTGGTCATGGTCCAGGTTTCAGATCCGTAGGTGAGCTCTGGCCTATTCAGGGTTTTATATAGACGGATTTTCGTATTTCGGGACAAAATCCGGCTTTTTATCTGGTTCACCAGTCCAAAATAGCATCAGATGCTATTACTAATAGATTCTATTAGCAGCTAATATTATTTTCTGGATCTCCGTCCCCATATTGTTATCTTTCGTCACTAAGGACCCAAGATAAACAAATTTGTCAACCCGCTCAAATTCACATCCATCTACTTCTATATGGCGGGGAGAATTTTCTGGGCAGTTCGTCACCATATGCTTGGTTTTGGACTGGTTAACCTCGAGTCCCAACCTTGCAGCTGCATGTCTCAACTCTCACTGTACCACAACTTGAAAAGTGTTCTGATGGCCGATTTTTGTTGTCGAAAAACTGTTTTCATGTTGGCGGATCCACCCCATAGCTCCATCATATACAGTCCATTTCCATGTCAAAACTAGTGTCACCAATGTGATATATCGTCCCTGTACCTGGTAAACCATGTAAGTCGAGTTTATCAAATTTTACAGGGGACACTAAAAACTGAATCATTAAGTTTTCATTCCATATACAATACGTTTTTTCGTTCCATTCCATAAATTTGGTGGTAACAGTAGTATTTCAAAGAGCCTGAGACTAATTTCATCAAAATTTACTTCAGCGAACGAAAAAATGGACTTACATGCTTTTACCCAGCCTTTGACACCCGACTTACATGGTTTTCAATTTTATTTTTATGAAAATATACCCAGCTTAAGTTATTTTATTATTAGGAATATTATTCAATTTTTTTCTCCAGGTTTCAAGGTTACACAAAATACCCAAATCGATGCAAAAGGAAAATATTTAAATGAAAATTCATAGGCGTTGACTAATACGCAGTCCAACTTTAAGGCTCCTTGAGTCAAAACGACAGTCTTCAGTCTTAATATTACTAGAGTTGAGCAATAAATTATTCAATGTACTACCAATTCCTCAATTACACTTTACCTATCACAACCGTAACTAGGTAGGTATGCATTGAATTTAAGTGTTAGGCAACTGAGTACTTTTGTTTCATTGAAACAAGGGATGAGTTAGGTATGGGTTAGGGGTTAGGGATAGGTTGAGGATGATCTAGGGATGAGTTAGGGACGGGTTAGAGAAGAACTGGATATGGGTTGAGGATGGGATAGGGGTTAGGGATAGGTTGGAGATAAGCTAGGGATGGGTTGGGTATGGGTTAGGGGTTGGGATAGGTCAGGGCTGGGTTGGGTTAGAAATGGACTAGGGATGGGTTAGGAATGGGATGTGTTAGGAATAGGTTGGAGATGGACTAGGGATGGGTTGGGTATGGGTTGGGATAGGTCAAGGCTGGGTTAGGGATGAGCTGGGGATGGGTTATAGATGGACTAGGGGTGGATTGAGGATGGGTTAGGGATTGGTCAGAGCTGGATTTCCTCAATTATTATCTCTTGTATCATTAATTTTACAGAGTTTCCTGTAAAACATAAGCAGACCAATAGCACACTACTAATCTCTTGTTGTTCTTTCTAACATCAGCATTACAGCTAGGTCAAACAGCCAACAAAATCAATCAATTCATCTAAATAAAATCAATTCATCTAAATAATCCTCCTAAATAATGTAAACATAATTTAGAAACAATGCGGAAAAACACGCGATCTTAGGTAGGTAGGTAAAAAACGCTGCAAATTATTACACAATGGTTTATTCTTTTTCTATATAGATCACTCGTCTACAAAATCACCAGCCATCCAATAAGAAAAAAAAGGGAAAAAAAATCGGTTGCCTGTAAAGTCGGTATACGGGCGAAAGTTTTATTACGTGACAACGACTTTGAGTGGTAAAATAATTTTAATGTTAATATTCATTCGTATAGTAGGAAGAAGGATAAAATAATAGTAACAATTTAAAACATTTATTTATACAAAGAATTATATTTAAAACATGAATTTATACAAATAATCTCGCACTGAATTCCTATTTGATCGTTTTCACATTATTATGTGAAATTAAAAATTCAAAATTTAAACAAATTATTATTGGTTGAGAAACGAAATAAACGTCATTTATTTCATCATGTTATATTATCAGTCTGAAATTATTTACCTTTGCTGTTTGAATTGTTGCGATGGACGAAACTACCTTCACATTATCACTACACAATCGTTTTACAATTAACTGGCAACGTGTAAAATTGTATGCAGGCGCCTAAATAGAAGCGCAAGACTTGAACCGGTGTGTATGCCTATCTCTCTCGCTCTGTCTCTCTCGCTCTTAGACGGGCTAACTGTGCTCGAGTGGAAGGGACGCGTACCTCTCACTCGCTCTCATTGTGAGCGCATAACGTGAGCGGAGCGTAACGCAGTTTCTTGAAGTGTCACCCGGCAAACCAATTTATAAGACGTTGTCACGTCAAAAAAATACAAAAAAATATTTAAAAAAAATAAAAATCACCAACCATCGATCGCATTTCGGTCAGCTCTAATTTGAACGGAGATTAGGGCTCTTTTGCGATTCACACTCGTGTTTTGATTTATATATATATATATATATTTCAATATAAACCTTTAAATTTTCGTAGGGAGCGAACGGTTTGTCCTACAGAGCTCCGCGAGGTCTCAAAAAATTCTAAAAATTCTATAGAATCTTAAATTGAAGGAAAAACAATACCTTTATATCTAAATTTTTTGAGTTAGGGCGTTTTCAAAATTTCAAAATTGATTTTGGAACTCTTAGAAGTGACCTACATCAACCAAAAGCTTCGGGGCACAACTAGACCCCAAATGGAGCCTACATACCAAATTTCATCAAAATCGGTCAATGCTAAGTGGCAAAAGTGCCGCGTACGGCGTACGGCGTACGGCGGACGGACGGCCAAATTTTTATTCGATTTTTGGATTCTACGTACCTTGAAACGTAAACCATCAATTTTGAGGGGGTGTTAAAATTTTTTTTTCTTGGTCGATTCCAAAGGTTCATTATTGAAAATAATAAACCAAAAAACACGTAGGTAGGTCGTGATCTTAAGGTTGGCCTCATTATGGAAAATCACGTGTCTGCAGAACACAAGGAGTGGAATTTATTGCTGAAATCGAGACTTATAAAAAGGTTTCTATTTATGATCACTTTCTCCGAACTCCATTTATGAATTTTGTAAACTTTTACATGAAAAAAAGAAAAAACTGACTATCTTTGATGGAAACTTGCCACCAGCGTGAGCTGCTCACTGTTATGAAGGCATACACAGGACTTACCTGGTTTTCCGGCGAAAAAATAGTTACCCGACTTACACGTTTTTTTAATGCTTTCTGGATAAAAAACTATTCTTCAGATTGGAAAACGGCTTCACTAAATGGATCAAGAGACCCTAATTTACCTGAAATGCTCAAAACCTTATTTTCGAAAAAATACCGACTTACATGGTTTACCAGGTATAGGGACGATATCTTATTGAATAAATTGAATCTTATTGTTTGTCATACCAAAACTAAAGTTCTATTATTTGATTCACTAAGGTGACTTGCGAACCTAGAATCACCTTCGTTATCCCTGTCGAAGGCGGAATCCATCGTGTCACGACCCTGTTTTTACGGATTTTCCAAGAACTCGTGGATACCGCGGAAGTACTTTTCACTTGAACTTCACTCGTCAATAATGGTTCTAGCGATAAACGAAAGCCGTTAGCACAAACAACTAGCTCACAATCTCCCCGTCGTCCTCAGGAGGCAATCATTGTGGGGTAATTAGGTTTGAAGGAAGTGGAAGTGTGTTTTCATCGCTCGATTGTTATGAACCTCTTGTTGGAAGAAAATGTTTCTTCCGACTAATACACCAGTCAGAATCAACCATTCCAATTTAGCGGGTGCTTTAAGGCTGGTCTTAAGATGATCTCTTCTTGGTCCCACTTGAACATTGCACATTTTGGACGTCGGATATTTTAATACCTTGGACTTTTTGGCACGCAAATCAATCAATCAAAGTTTTTATTGAACAAACCTAAAAATAGGTATTACAACGTCAGCACATGAAACAAAACAAAAATACTACTAGTGAAACAAACTTGAAGCAATTTATAGGTACAAAAAACAATAGCGACGATGGAAAATACAAGTCAGAATGAAAACAGAGCAAAGTAATCTTAATGTACATGCTAAAATGTTTGCTAAAACCGCAATACCTCCGCATTTGAAGAAACTCATGTACGTTCTACTCATTAAACCAGTACGGCAATATGGATGTGTCATAATCATGGTTCAGCACTATTTAGCAGACTCACGAAAAAAAAGTCCAGACGGTTCAAAATCGAGTCCTACGTCTCATAACCAACGCAGATTGGTTCGTCAGCAATAAAACCATCCACAAAGACCTAGACATACTGGAGGTAGAAGATGATCTTATGCTTTCGTACGACAAACTTCAGCAAAAAATTTGACCCCACCCCAACGATATATATTGATGTTTTGAGATTAGCTACCATGCATCGAATCATATTTATAATCGGGTTATGAATACAAGGAAGCTATGTGCCACTCCCACTTGTTTTAAATTCTTTGGTGATAAATAGAAACATATTTTTCTCAATAAACAGTTTGAAATAACACTATTAACCTAGCTTACCGTGACAACAATTATTAAGAAGAATTTTAGTGAGTTGGAAATTGTGAAAGTGTTATTATTAAACTCTTCCAGTCACTGAGCGAACCGTAAAGAGACAACTAAAGTCGCCAGAGTGTATGAAAGACCAGGAGGAGAACAAGGTAGTAACTAAAATGTTCTACTGTAACCGAGTTGAAGGAGAAATGACCTCCTGAGGGCCGAAGCGTCGGCGAAAGAGAGAAGAACCTTGCGAGGAGGTCGCGGGACGTACCTACGCAGTAACGAGATCTGTTCTGACGATCAGCTTCGGCGATTTCCCTACGGGCCGTCTCTCGGGTTACGTCTGAGAAACTGTCGTATACGTCTCGACGATATAGCTTCTCAATCACAATCCAATAATCCCTGTTCAGATATACGTGACTACAAAACGAGATCAGACAATGCAGTATTAGAGACAACCTATGAGAGGATTCACATTATTTTCTTACCAATAAAGGCACGTGTGGGTGTGGGTTGGTCCCTAATATGTGTGTAAAAATATCCAAAGTATCAAGAAGTATGATGTGTTGGAATGTTCATCATATCAAAATGTCCAACGTGACAAACTTTTCGAACTAACAAAGTTTGAGATAAAACTCTCAAACAAAAGTTTGAGATGATCAGGTCTACACCAAAAGAATGTCCAACGTATCACAGTGTCCTTCGAATGTATCACAATGTCCATCACACCAAAATGTCCGTGATATCATGTCCAAGAACAAACGAATGTCCAACGTTAGTACAAAGTGTTCTTCCAATTTATCACAATGTTCAACATTTCGAAAGGTTTATTTGCCGATTACATAACCATCCTCTCTGGGTGGTCTCATTCGATTCTAAAAATTCAATACTATTTTAAATTGAAGACAAAACAATAGGTACCTTAAAATCAATATTTTTGAGCTAGGGCGTTTTGAAAATTTCAGCCCTTATTTTTCAACCCTTAGAAGTGACCTATCAACCCAAAGCTTCGGGGTACAACTAGACCCCAAATGGAGCCCATCTACCAAATTTTATCAAAATTAGACCATGGCAACTAAGGAAAGTACGGCGGACAGACGGTCAAATTTTTATTCAATTTTTGGTTTCTACGTAGTGTTACGCAATAAGTAACAGGGTGACTTGTTTTGCATTCAAGACACCTAGCGGGTCCAAGCTAATCCCTGATAAGGCGGCTGCACGGCACTTATCTCTCGATTCATAGGTCCAGGGTGCATTTACCAGAATATCCTTCTGTTTCAGCGGGTCCCCTTCCCCTCCTCTCATGGCCTGGTCGTCCCATTTCTTTAGGTAGGATCCTCAGTCTGTTGTTACTGGTGTGAACCTGCAGGATAGGGCCTTTTTTCCACAGTTCGAGTCGTATTACTGCGTTGCAGGATTTTTTTTATAATAACTTGTCAACACCAGTCAGACTTTTATTAAAGAGTAAGAGTACAGTGTATAAGTGTTGCCTGCCGTTTGCAGAAATTGTATTTTTCTGAGTGCTGTACCTACCTTCGTTTGATTTTCTGTCTACAATCACTTCAGGTATTTATAGCATCATTCTTGTATGATACCTATTCTTTCAAGTATATTTCACATATATCTTTCGTATTCTACTTATCTGAGTATCATGTTCTATTACATGAATACATGTTAGTTGTCTATGTATTTATTGAGCCCACACCTGGGTTTTTTCTTCTAAATGTTTCATCTATTTCTATAAAGGGATAAGGTCCCCTTATTATCTTCATCTTTGTTAGCTTTCAAGCTCCTGCCAGTAGAGCAGATACCTACTGTTTTCTTCATTTTTATCTTGGAGACTAAAGTCTCTTTCTTTCTCCTGCCAATGTATTAACCTATCTAGTCCTATGGTTCACTTCTTTGATTCTTGTTAGGGCCTAGTTTTGCAAGTGTAGTGTTTGACTCTCACACTATGGGTAAGCTTAAGTAGTTCATTCTTCACAGACACCTACAGACCTAGTTCTACCCTATGTTTTGGCTCTTTCCTACAGGTGTTACTTATCACCTCTGGCTGTTTAGTCATACTGAGACGGAATTGTGTGGAGTCCTTAACTTTATGAAGAACCCATGAATAGTGAGGGAGTCACTATATTGTATTTCATGGAAACCATACTACCTACCTACTTAACCATATCTGCACCTATGAAGTGAGTCTGTTCCTTATAAATGTTTTCTTTATTCTTAAAGTATCTGTACCTTTCGTTCTAGGGTTCTTTTGGGGCCTTCTTTGTTTTTCTTGTGGCCTTCTTTTCTTTGGCATTGGACCTTTCTGCTACTTCAAATTTCAACCTGGTGCTTCTCTCCTACCTACACCACTACAGCCACGTATTTTCTAAGCCTAGATATTGAATAAGCTATAGGTATAAAACTAGAGACTTATTAATAAGTGGACAATTATAATAGGGTATTGTTTAGGCCATAATATAGGGACACCAGGACCAGGTATAAATATTGGTATTTTTTTCGTATAATAAATCTTTTTTTTGAAAACCATCTATCTGGGATTGTAATTCTAACTCCTTCAATAACCCTACGCACCTCCTCTTGCTAGGGGTTTCAAAGTATAAACAGAGGAGTGGCGCCCAACAAACTATTAAATTCTAGAACATAGGTAGGTAACCAATAGGTCGATGGCCCCACTCCACTGAGCTAGCTGTGGCCGCCGAGAAAAGGGCGTATAATAGGTAATAGTAGTTACCTTGAAACGTAAACCAACTAATTTTGAGGGGAGGTTATAATTTTTTTTTCTTGGTCGATTCCAAAGGTATTGAAAATATCGAACCAAAAGGTTACAAAAGCGGTGACCCCATTTTACGGTAAGTAAAGTGCAAAAGTTTAAAAAAACATCAAATTATGAGGTTAATAGATGATATGGTGGGTCTTATAAAGAATTTCTAGCCAATTCGAGTATGAAAACACGTTCATCCAACAGTGTGATGAGCGACTCCTCGACGCTCTTTCAGACGATGCAGATGCTGAAGATGGCACCCTATTTGTCGACCCATTATAGAGAACAACGCAAGACGGATCACCCCGACCATCAGACTCCGTATCCATAATTCATTTCCGTCGGAGGATGTCCTTCAACGGAAGCACCGTCCTTGACGCATCCCTCATAAGGACGCAGGTCGATGCTGCGTCTGCTTGTAGTTGCGACAATATTTCTCCTTATGAGGCAGAAATGTACTGTTAAGTGAATTCTGCACTACCATCCTTCTTAAGCACCACGTTCGTCCTCTTCAACTTTTCTCTCACCGGAAATGATATAATAAGCTATTTCTAACAGCTTGTGAATTTTGGTTTATTATTTTCAGTGAAAAATCTTTGAAATCGAGTATGAAAAAATTATGACCCCCACTCAAAATTTGATGATTTACGTTTCAAGGTACGTTGAATCAGAAATAATTTAATCGAATAAAACTTTTTATTCGATTAAATTATTACATAACGGTTTATTATTTTTCTGAACTGATCATCCCTCCACGAAGACCACAGCATCCCAATCAGCAAAACAACGTTTTCCCAAAGTTGTGGGTGCCTTCCATACAAAATTTGTTTCTTGTTTGTTAAGGAAACAGAAATGGTTAACATGAAATTCTATTTGTAGAAACGTGAAACGATTTCATTCAATTAGCTGAAATTTGGCTCACTTTCGACAGCAATTCACTCTCTTGTTTTGGTTAGTGTTAGTCACTTTCAAGAGTGAAAAATAGGGATTGTAGTTTTTGAAACGCCCTAACTCGAAAATTCTCGATATGAAGTTAATGTTTTTTCATCAATTTAAAATAAAATTGAATTTTCAGAGTCGAATGAGACCTCCCAAGCTCTGTAGGACAAAAATTCCAACATGGTGAAATTCCTCATTACGTGTTCGAGTCGGCGGCGATGAAGCCAAAATTCAAATTTTGAACCACTGAATGATGACGCAGCTTTCGATGCATTCGAAGGGGGTTTTTTCGCGGTGCTGAATCCGATTTAGGGGTCAAAAATAGGAAATTTCGACTTGGTGAAATTCCTCATTACGTGTTCGAGTCGGCGGCGATGAAGCCAAAATTCAAATTTTGAACCACTGAATGATGACGCAGCTTTCGATGCATTCAAAGGGGTTTTTCGAGGTGCTGAATCCGATTTAGGGGTCAAAAATAGGAAATTCCGACATGGTGAAATTCCTCATTACGTGTACGAGTCGGCGGCGATGAAGCCAAAATCCAAATTTTGAACCACTGAATGACTGACGCAGCTTTCGATGCATTCGAAGGGGGTTTTTCGAGGTACTGAATCCGATTTAGGGGTCAAAAATAGGAAATTTTGACTTGGTTAAATTCCTCATTATAGTCAACCGAACAAAGATTCGTGAACCTATCTTTTTCTTGTACTTCCTGGGCATCCTAAAAGGAAAGCTCGCATTGAACGAAAAATTTCAATTGTTCTAGATAACACTTCTCTAAAAGAAATGAAAAAATTGATAGTTTTATGATGGGGTCTACTTTGTTGTGGAGCAAAGAATACCGATTGAACTTGATACATTTTTGGGGCAAAGTTACCCGCAGGTGGGCAATGTAACCTCATTTTACGGTACCTGGAGAGCATCACAATGTGCCAAGTTGGGTCAGCTGAACAATATGATGTGATATGAACATTTCTTTGAAAAAATAAGTAAACTTTACAGCTTCCTCTAAAGTAGCTAAATATTTCGTTATACTCATCACAGTAATTAAGTGCTAATATCAGACTCAAATTTTAGTGCACATTCACGTCAGTATCGACATTATATGATTTATGAATTTTTCTTCAGATTACGAAACGGCATAAATTACTTGTTTATGGGTTTCAAGTTTCGTGATTATAGACTACCAGTGAGTTGATGGAAAACGGGGATACCTAGGTAGGTATGTGAGAATAAAATGTCAAGGAGGTAGCACGTGCTTTCCCAACAATGTTTCATGCCCCGTCTATGAGCCCTGACATTCTCGATCTTCAAGGGGCCTTAAGATCAGCGGATTGTGACCTGAGTCATCGAGGAGTAACGAAGCAGTTAATGCACGATTTAGAAGTTTTGTCACCGAGTTGACAGCACTTGAGCGCAAGATTGGATGTCTACAAATTACACTTTATGGTACTCGGCATTCCTTACTCCGAGACCTCGAAAAATGAAGGGGGAAGTAGTGAAACCTGAGGCAGAATAGGTGAGAAACGTAGTGGTTAGTCTCTCTTCCTTATTGGGTTGTTTTAGCTTGAATTAAATTTATTTTTATTCCTTTTGTAAGGATTCGATAATTGTTAACGTTGCGTATTGGAAAATCTGTCAACCACTTAGTCGAAAAAGGGTTCGAGCGCTTTTGATGTTAGAAAATGACTAAAAACAGCCTGCCAAGTGGGTGTGGTACATAGCTTCCTCGTATCCATAACCCTACTGTATCAATCTCTAAGTATCTTGCACTAGTCTCATGGGGGACCATCTACACCCCAGTCCGCATAATCTCTAAGCACAATATACTTTCAATTGGGGCTATGATTTTCTTAGGGGACCTTCTACACGCCAACCCACAAAATCCCCGAAAATTCCATCAAAATCGGATGAGAAATGTAGAAGTTACGGCTGTTGCAGGGATTTCACGTTTGCGCATGCGCAGTGGCTACTATCAGTCTGGGGGCAATGATTTTCATAGGGGACCATCTACATCTCTATCCGCATAATCTCTGTATATTTTCGGAAAATGAAGAAATTATGGCTGATACAAGAATTTCACGTTTGCTTACGCGCATAAAATACTTTCAATTGGGGCAATGATTTTCATATGGGACCATCTACACGCCAACCCACACAATCCCCGAAAATTATATCAAAATCGGATGAGAAATGTAGAAGTTATGGCTGTGGCAAGGATTTCACGTTTGCGCATGCGCAGTGGCTACTATCAGTCTGGGGGCAATGATTTTCATAGGGTACCATCTACACCCCGATCCGCATAATCTCTGTATATTGTTGGAAAATGGAGAAATTATGGCGGATACAAGAATTGCACGTTTGCTTACGCGCACAAATTACTTTCAATTGGGGAAATGACTTTCTTAGGGGACCATCTACACGCCAACCCGCAACATCCTCGAAAAGTTCATCAACATCGGATGAGAAATGTAGAAGTTATGGCTGTGGCAAGGATTTCACGTTTGCGCTCGCGCAGTGGCTACTATCAGTCCGAGGGTGATGATATTCATAGGGGACCATCTACACCCCGATCCGCATAATCTCTGTATATTGTTGGAAAATGGAGAAATCATGGCTGATACAAGAATTGCACGTTTGCTTACGCGCACAAAATACTTTCAATTGGGGAAATGACTTTCTTAGGGGACCATCTACACGCCAACCCGCAACATCCTCGAAAATTTCATCAAAATCGGATGAGAAATGTAGAAGTTATGGCTGTGTCAGGGATTTCACGTTTGCGCTCGCGCAGTGGCTACTATCAGTCCGAGGGTGATGATATTCATAGGGGACCATCTACACCCCAATCCCCATAATCTCTCTATATTGTTGGGAAATGTAGAAATTATGGCTGATGCAAGAATTGCACGTTTGCTTACGCGCACAAAATACTTTCAATTGGGGAAATGACTTTCTTAGGGGACCATCTACACGCCAACCCCCAACATCCTCGAAAAGTTCATCAACATCGGATGAGATGTGTAGAAGTTATGGCTGTGGCAGGGATTTCACGTTTGCGCATGCGCAGTGGCTACTATCAGTCCGAAGGTGATGATATTCCTAGGGGACCATCTACACGCCAATCCGCATGCATGAAAATTTCATCCAAATTGGTTGGAAAATGTAGAAGTATGGCTGTGGCAAGGATTTCATAACATACAAACACTCATACAGACATACATACACACAGACACGGAACCAAAATTGTTCAGGAAGGTCTAAAACGTAAAACGCGAGTGGAAATTTTGATTTTGGAGAACTTTTTTTTTCAACCTTGAAAAGTGAAAACAAAGCTTCCGCTACCTTGGTAGACTAACAAAGCAATATTTAGTATTCTGGAAGTTTGTTTACAATAACTAGGTGTACTTTTTGTTTGTAGTAAAGCCTTTTTAACCGAGAAATACTAGTGCATTACTTTATAGATCGATATGTATGTTTGGCGCCATTGTTAGTAGCGGGATCCTGTACAAAAATAAACACTCCGTTCAACTGAGGTCATTAGAAGTTTTTATTTTTGTGCAGGATCCTTGCACGTTAGCCATTTTTCAGCGAGGGTGGAATTCTTACTTGTTCAAGCGAAAACATTGGTGCTGTGCAGTTTGAACGGTAAATTTTTATCGTGGCCGGAATTCTACCTGTACTAACGAAAACATAGGTGCCTAGGCATTTTGAGCGGGGTATAATTCTTCCGGTACTAGCGGAAAGATTGGTGCGGGAATTTTCAGCGGGGCCAGAACTCTTCCGGGAAACATTGGGTCTTGCACGTGATTTTATGGATATCACGGTCTTTTCAACCCAGGCAGAGTGTGTCGCAAACATTCGTACCACTGACGTCACATAAGATTTTTAGCAAAGGCGATTCCTCCTGCCTTTTTTCTCCGCACAAATTTTCCTTCCGACGTCGATTTTTCGCGCTCCGACGTCATCACAATAACGAGTGTTTATTTTTGTACAGGATCCCTCTACTATTGTTTTACAATGTTACAAGAAAAATCAATGAATGTATGATTTGACCAGATTTTCTACACTCACTGGGCTTGGCCCGTGTTGTAGGGTAGGATCTTTACAAAATCGATCCATTTCGATAAGTAAATTGGTACTGTAGGAAACAGTAATAAGTAAATTACTAAATAATACATGACATGTTTTTTTTTTCTTGAACGCTCAAGCCAACTTAACACTACTTGCTTCTTGTGTTTTGGGCTAGTGGACTTCTGGGGACATTCATGTTACAATCAATTCCTCTGTCTAAGGCCCACTTTCACCAAAAGTTGTTCTAAACTTGCTTAGCTAAACGCGTTAGTAGTTAATCTGAAGGAATAAAAACGGCAAGATGGCGAGCGTCTTTCACCAACCCAAATCATCGTTAAACGTTGTTTAAGACAATCGAGTTTGTGTAAACTTGAAATGTTGGACGAAACGAATGAAAGTTGGACATTATGACGTATTTGGGCAATAGAAACGTTGAATAACAACCACTCCCGCGCTTGCTATCAGCAGATTGCCGCCTTGTGAATCTTTATCAGTGTCAGTTTTTCGAATTCCTTGTTTTTATTATTTGCTGATTCCTGCGGTTTGTTTCGAGTTTTCCGGTTCCCTTCGTTTTATTTTGCTGAATATTTTCATCACCTACCTAATGAGTTATTACACATCATCACTTTGAGCCACAACGAGCGCAATAACTCCAGTATTTCTCCAGACTCAAGTACCTTCCTTGATGAATCCTAGTGAAACACAGCGACCACCGCCTTGTTCTGAACGGTAGGAATTTACTTCGATGATTTGAATGATTACCGATGGATGTAAACTCGAAGATGAGGGCTCCCGATTTCACCTCAATAGAAATTTATTTTGGTCGAACTGGTCTTTTATGATTTGGTTCTTTTTATGATAATGAGGAATTTGCCTCACATTTTTTTTTTTTTTTTTTCGAATGAGGGTTTATTTTTATGGAATAAAACCATAGTGAGCTGCTCGAAAACGCATCCAAAAAATTTAGAGAATTTAAGGAAGATGGAAATTTTAAATGTGGTGGCAATGTGTAAGAGGCAGCCATGTTTGAAACGTGACGGATATTCTACCAATCTGACTTCAAAGGAGGTTCTGTGGCGCTTACCACAGAAGCGGAACATACGCGAACTTTTACCTTCTGAGTAGTGCGCACAAGAGTGCGCCACGATCTGGCAGGAAGAACCCTGACACAAAATTGACCAAAAGAAACAGTATTACTCACTTTTTTACAATACGAATCTATCTACTAGTTTATCAAGCATTATTATTCTTCATCTTCTCTTATTTAGTTTCAAGATTTGAATCACATTATTCGAGTAGCCATTTCACTGGATCGTTTTGTGTGGCGTGCTAGAACTCTGTCTGTTGTCGTTGCTTTCGCGTCGTTTTTTTTTTTTCGTATGACGTCAACAATACTCCTCGATTTTCGCGGTGTTTTGTAACAGAGGTTCACTTGTTTAGTCATTTTCTCCTACGGTAATTTTTTTCCGTTGGTTATTCCTAGTGTTAAACGTTATTCTAGGGCCCTATAATAGGATTTGCCTTGAAATTCCAGAATCTAAAATTGAGGCAAATTCCCCATTGGTCCGAATAGAAACAACCAAGGAATGTAGGTTGCACTATTATGTTATTGAAAAAACCATTATTAATTTTAAATTAACGTGTTGAACTTATTTGTATGACGGGAAGTCGAGGCGAGTGTCAATCTAGTTGAGCACTTGGACGACTCGGGGCTTGGAAAGGCGGAAATTCAGTAACGTACATATCTCGGAAAGTGGAATCCGATCCAGGATTCGACTCGGACGTCGTCGTCATCGTCAGTCGAGACAAAAATTATTCGAAATGCATAAATAATTCGCAATTTCATTTCGAAAACAATCACAAATCAATGCGCGGCCATATTGAATTGGTAGTTAAACGAGGTTTCCTAGTTTATTCGGCCGATTTTCGACCGTTTAAACTCGAACCCCCCAAGATGGTGTTTAAACTCGTAAATCTCTCTGGTGAAAGACGATTTTTACTGAACGTCGTTTATCTCTCGCCTCGTTTGGTTTAAACTCGATTTGAATGTTTGGTGAAAGCGGGCCTAAGAAGTGTAGAATGAAGTTCGGGCTGTGTGTTGTCAGTGTCAGTCTAGATTTAGGGCCAATTTCAGTCCGTGCGGCGGCCGATCTGTTTTGGTTTATTGTTATCAATAAATGAACCTTTGGAATCGACTAAGATAAAAAAATTGTTTAACCCCATCTTAAAATTTGTTGGTTTACGTTTCAAGGTACGTAGAATCCAAAAATCGAATAAAAATTTGGCTGTCCATCCGCCGTCCTCCGCACAGTGGGGCCGAATGGCCAAAAAGCGGAAAAAAGCATTATCTTTTGAACGAATTACTGTATCGTCTTGGGAATGGTTTCATTCGATTCCGAATATGAAAATACAGTAGAAATATATGTTTTCTGACGTTTAAAGTTATTTTTTTAGTACTAAATCTTGAATTTTGAAAAAAAATAATGCTATTTAAAGTGGGAAAGCATGTGATTGAATTGAGGTTTCTTTGTATATTTATGTAAATACTTATGTATGTAAATATTTATATATGTAAATATATATTTATAAATTTATTTTTGACATAATTTTGTGTCAAACACCTTTGAAAATAAGATTGTAAGCGATGTAAATACTTATGGATGTAAGCATGATGATTGAATTGAGGTTTCTTTGTATATTTATGTAAATACTTATTTATGTAAATATTTATATATGTAAATATATATTTATAAATTTATTTTTGACATAATTTTGTGTCAAACACCTTTGAAAATAAGATTGTAAGCGATCGAATATTGGAACGAATCCAAATTAAACGTTTGCTAATTCCGACCAACAAGTCGATTCCGCGCCGCGGGCAGCTTTTTATTTTTTTTGCAATATTTTCGCCATGAGTCGCCCGATTTTGATGAAATTTTCAGAGATTGGTCCTCTAATAATCGTGGTAGATTGGTGAAAATTTGAAATCAATCGGGTTTACCAGAACGAAGTTGTAGCCCCGATTATAATGATCTGCAAACCTCATTTTTTCATCAAAATGTTCCTTTTTCTCTTGAACCACTCAAGCTACAGGTCTGAAACTTTTACAGCATACTCAGTAGGTACAGTGTGCAAGATATGGCAAGCAACCTCCTTCAAAACTCCCTAGAAAAAAAATTTCAAGAATTTTTAATTATAACACATAGGTATTTTGAAAAACGAGCCTTTCTGGTGAACTTTCATGATTTAATATCGCAGAATGTCTTGCAGTATTTGTAGATCACAAGTATGATAACATGGTCTGAAAATTTGGTTGCATTCGGACGAGTAGTTTCCTGGAAAAAGGAACATGAGTGCTCAAAAATGAGATTTTACAGGAGAGCGGTTTGAATCGAAAAAACGCGGCAGTCAGATCGCGGCAGTCAGATTCCGGCAATTGGATTGGCCGTTTCTCAGCCAATAAAACTGCATTTTCATTCTCGATAGTAAGAACCGATATATCGAACCAGAAACATCGACTGGCCACCTCAAATCTTCGAAAATAATAACAAAGAACATGCTAACCTTTTCTCGTCGCGAGTTCGTATTTTGTGTACATCACGCGAGTTCGTATTTCGTGTGTTGTGTACCTAAGTGTTTTTCCGCGTTTTGTAGGCAGTTCCTTGTTGTTTTCGGAAATGCCGAGGTCCAATTGGATATTCAGGAAAAAACCGAAGATTTTTACGGGTCACAGGCCCCATGATTTGTCGGTTGAACCTCAACATTACATACTAGCGTTCACGGCCGTTGTTTTTAGGACGTTCCACAGTAAGACTTGGGCGTCCTTATGCGATCGATCTGGGGTGAAGTTGGACAACACTCAACAGAAAAAAAATAACCACACGGTAATCCGTTTTAGACCATTCTGAATCCAAATCCGCGAAAAAAAACCATAGGTGTATGTCTGTGTGTGTGTGTGTGTGTGTGTGTATGTGTGTATAGGTGTATGTGTGTGTGTAACAAAATCTTGTGTACTCTGCCCAGGCCTTAGTTCTCAACCGATTTTCCTGGTTCTTTTTTTGTTCGTCGCGGAAAACTATCTAGTTGTACACTACGTCGCCGGAATTTCGAATTTTGCCTTTTAAGGGGGGGAAAGGGGGGGTTAATGCTCGAAAAACGTGTGTTTTTGGGCATAATCTTGTGTACTCCGCCCAGGCCTTAGTTCTCAAACGATTTTCGTGGTTCTTTTTTCGTTTGACGCGGAATACTATCTAGTTGTGCACTACGGCGCCGGAATTTTGCTTTTTAAGATGGGGAAAGGGGGGGTTAATGCTTAAAAAAACGTTCGTTTGCGTGCACAATCTTGTAAACTCTGCCCAGGCCTCAATTTCCAATCGATTTGCGTGTTTCTTTTTTTGTTTGACTCAAATAACTTCCGAGTTGTACATGATTTTACCAGAGTACCAAAATTCGCAAGGGGAGGTGGTGAGTGGGGGGACAATATTCACAAAATATCCGATTTTTCAATATTTCGGTTCCTTTACTACTTACTAATTGTACCCAAGCTTTGAAATTGAGGAAAAATTCTCATTATACCTCCGGATTTTCATGAATTATTCTCTGTACCACCATGGAATTAATAGTGGTGCCAACATGGTGCCATGATGCCATAAACCGCTTATTTCGTGTTTTTTTTTTTGTATTTCACCTTGAATACGGATGTGAACTTCGACGGACTGCCTACCAAAACTAACAGATGAAAGTTCAATGTTACGACGTATTTCCGCTTTGGTGCCACACTGGCACCATTTCTGGCGTTGGGGAGGTGTTGGGGGGGGGGGGGTGAACTCGAATTCCCATGTTGGGTATCGTAGATCATGGATTTTAAGGCTAAATGTCCCGAGTTTAGTTGTAAAATCCGCCACCACGTGGCAGCACCAAAATGAAGAAAATTTCGTTTACTTCTCATTTGAGAACGGATCGAGATATTTTAATTTCGCAAACGGATTTCTTTTCAAGATCACCGTAGAATTCCGGGTAATTGGTTTAGAAAGTGTGCAAAAATTTTTTGCACACAGTTCCAACAAAAATTTGTTCAAATTTCGAACATTTTCAAAAAGTGGCCTTATAGCCACTTGCAGAACCTTCATCAGAATACGAATCCGTTTGCAGAATTTTTCTAACTTGATCATAGCCGTCGGATTCGCGTTTTTACGATATGGAGTGGGGTGAGGGGGGCGACCATGGGCTGGGGGGCGAGGGGGCGGCGGCGGCGGCGTTCAAACGCCCGCCACCCGCGCGACCTTCACCTTCTCTCCGACATTCATGTTTTGATAGTTTGCACCCTTTCATCACTATTCTTTTTTTCCTGGCCACCTTATACTTAGCTACCATCAACCTTCCTATTTCCAACTTCTCTTCCTTGAAGTTGAACGAATGTGGTGAAATTGCCATAAAAAGCAAGATTCTCATATAATTAACTTATGAGCAAGATTCTATTTTAATTTGATACTGATAATGGTTTGCACTACTGAATAGTTGGTTCTGAAATTGTGGTAATTTTAGTTCATTGTACATGGAGTAGGTAGGTACCTATTTGTTCAAATTTCAATGTACCTAGTTGCAAAAGTGATCTAACATCATTCTAGTCTCGATCGTTTATTTAGTTGAACTAGCAATAGAAGGTTTATGGGGGCATATTTTCCCCATATATTTCCCTCTTAATTATTATAGGAGTTACACTATTAATTTTCCTTATTTTTAAAAGTCATTCGTGATTTTATGTAAATATAACGCCTCACAATACTGAAGTGTTGCATTTTGAGGTACCTACTACCTACTAAATTACAAACATGACTGTCCAAAAATTTCCATTAGTACAATGTAATAAATACCCTAGAACTAGGGATAAATTCTCATATAATTAACTTATGAGCAAGATTCTATTTTAATTTGATACTGATACTTAATGGTTATCATTAGCTTCTTTTTTCTTGATTAATCTTGGGGCGATGATTTTCATAAGGGATTATCAACACGTCAACCCGCATAATATCCCTGAAATTTTTAAAAAATCGAAATTGGACCATAACTTTGTATAGTTTTGCGCTTTGCGGGGATTTCATGACAGACAGGCACGGAACCAAAATTGTTCAGGAGGGTCTAGAACGTAAAACTGGAGTAACAATTTTGATTCTGGATAACATTTTTCAACGTTGAAAGGTGATAAAATACTTCCGCTACCTTGGTAGACTCGGAAGCTAAATTGAAACGTATGATTTCCCAAACATTGTTCAGAGCACCAAAAAAGATAGGTACTACGCATTTCTTATTTCCGAATCTACCAAGCGGAAGTATTGTTTTCACTTTTCAAGGTTGAAGAAAAATTTCTAAAAAAAAAACTCCGATTGCACGTAATAATAATATTGCAGTATTCTAGAAAACCTTGCTTCAAAGCTACCTACCGATATGTGGTTATGATTTTGTTTGTGCATTTTTGGTGGCAAAAAAAAGTGTCACGAAAAATTCCTTGACCCCCAGCCAAAAGACATATCCATGTCAAAATGATCTCCAAAATCAAAATTTCCACTCTCGTTTTACGTTTCAGACCTTCCTGAACAATTTTGGTTCCGTGTCTGTCCGTCTTTGATTCTGTTGTGAAATCCTCGTAACGGGCATAACTATACGAAGTTATTCTCCGATTTCGATGAAACTTTCAGGGATTGTGCGGGTTGGTGTGTAGATAGACCTCTATGAAAATCATCACCCCGGACTAATAGTAGTGACTGCGCATGCGCAAAAGTGAATTCCTTGTAACAGTAATAACTTCTACATTTCCCATCTGATTTCAATGAAATTTTCAGAGATTATGCGGATTGGGGTGAAGATGGTCCCCACGAAAATCACGGCCTCCAAATTGACATTAGCCTCTGCGAATGCTCAAACCTTAAAATCCTTGTAACAGCCATAACTCCTACATTTTTCGTACGAATTCGATGAAAATTTTCAGGATTATTCAGATTGGCTTGCAGATAATCCCCTATGAAAATCACGGCCCCGGAACTGATAGTAGCAATGCGCAGAGTCTTTTATCTTTTGAGTGTGTCCTCCTTTACCCCAGACTAATCGCGTACGGTCGCCCAATTCTTACTGTGGCCGTCCTAAAAAACGATGTTAGTAGTGATCACTGCGCAATCACGGAAACGGAAGTGAAATCAAGGTAAAATCACCAACGCCATAGGTACTATAACTCGAACGTCAACAGTTACTGTGCCCCGATGTTACCGGGATTGCTAGAGAACGAGAAAGGGGAGCGACCTTGAACTTTTCGAGTAATCCGAAAAGGTAAACACTGCCATCTGTAAGAAAATTATCTTGTAAGACCAAAGCACTATCCCTAGTTCTAGGGTATTTATTACATTGTACTAATGGTAATTTTTGGACAGTCATGTTTGTAATTTAGTAGGTAGTAGGTACCTCGAAATGCACTTCAGTAAAAAAAAAAAAAAAAATGACACTGAAAATGTACTTCAGTATTGTTAGGCGTTATATTTACATAAAATCACGAATGACTTTTGAAAACAAGGAAAATTAATAGTGTAACTCCTAGAATAATTAAGAGGGAATTTGGCAGAAATATGCCCCCATAAACCTTCTATTGCTAGTTCAACTAAATAAACGATCGAGACTAGAATGATGTTAGATCACTTTTGCAACTAGGTACATTGAAATTTGAACAAATAGGTACCTACCTACTCCATGTACAATGAACTAAAATTACCACAATTTCAGAACCAACTATTCAGTAGTGCAAACCATTATCAGTATCAAATTAAAATAGAATCTTGCTCATAAGTTAATTATATGAGAATCTTGCTTTTTATGGCAATTTCACCACATTCGTTCAACTTCAAGGAAGAGAAGTTGGAAATAGGAAGGTTGATGGTAGCTAAGTATAAGGTGGCCAGGAAAAAAGAATAGTGATGAAAGGGTGCAAACTATCAAAACATGAATGTCGGAGAGAAGGTGAAGGTCGCGCGGGTGGCGGGCGTTTGAACGCCGCCGCCGCCGCCCCCTCGCCCCCCAGCCCATGGTCGCCCCCCTCACCCCACTCCATATCGTAAAAACGCGAATCCGACGGCTATGATCAAGTTAGAAAAATTCTGCAAACGGATTCGTATTCTGATGAAGGTTCTGCAAGTGGCTATAAGGCCACTTTTTGAAAATGTTCGAAATTTGAACAAATTTTTGTTGGAACTGTGTGCAAAAAATTTTTGCACACTTTCTAAACCAATTACCCGGAATTCTACGGTGATCTTGAAAAGAAATCCGTTTGCGAAATTAAAATATCTCGATCCGTTCTCAACTGAGGAGTAAACGAAATTTGGCCCCGATGGTGCTGCCATCTCTTATTTCAGAATCACACTAAAACATCGTGACATTTAGCCTTAAAATGCTCTTCAGATTCGAGGCTCCCATGCCGCTAGAAGTGTTATGGTAGATAATGGTGGGGGGGGGGGGGGTCACTATTTCTTGCCTAAAGTAATAAATAAATTACATCGAGTGAAACAGTTTTATCACTTAACAACTGGTTAAACTGATCTAATGCTTATCCAATGGGACGTCCCCTGGAATGCATGCATTACTAAACAATATGTTTTTTCTTCTAGTTGCGCTCTGGGGCTAACATATTGCTCGAGGCCATCTGACGCGCTAGGTTCCAAGCACTATTTGAAACACTTCTAGTCATCATATTTGGATAATTTTTTTTTAAATCTTAAGAATCAAGTATATTATTGAAAAACAGGAAAAAAAAAAATGTTGACCCTCCCGACCAAAAATCGACTTGTTGATCCCCTTTTGCTAGACATTTTCAACGATGACATGTTCTCGGTAAGTCACGACTGACCACATTACTACGAGTGACAATCCGAAGAACCAGGTTTTGTTCAAACAGAACCTTGTTGACTCTTACCAGAAATATTTTACGAAAAAAAAAACCATAGGTGTATGTCTGTGTGTGTGTGTGAAAATCTTGTGTACTTTGCCCAGGCCTTAGTCCTCAATCGATTTTCGTGTTTTTTTTGTTTTGTTTTTTTTTGTTCGATGCTGAAAATTATCTAGTTGTGTACTACGTCGCCGGAATTTCGAATTTGGCTTTTTAAGGGGGGAAAAGGGGGGTTAATGCTTAAAAAACGTGCATTTTTGGGCAGTCTTGTAAACTCTGCCCAGGCCACAGTTTCCAACCGATTTGCTTGTTTCTTTTTTTGTTAGACTCAAAAATCTTCCAAAATGCACACTATTCCACCAGAGTATAAAAATTAGCAAGGGGAGGGGGCAAGTGGGGGGATAATATTCACAGAATATCCGATTTTCAAATATTTAGGCTCCTTTACAGCTTACTAATTGTACCCAAGCTTTGAAATTGAGGAATAATTCTCTTTATACCTTCGAATTTTCATGAATTATTCTCTTCACCACCATGGAGCTAATAGTGGTGCAACCATGGTGCCAGGGCACCATAAACTGTTTGTGTTTCACCTTGAATACCGATGTGAACCTCGACGGACTGCCTACCAAAACTGATAAGGTGGGTTTACACGCTCAAGCCATTTGCACAAACCGGCTTGCACAAGCCAGTTTGCGCAAACTGAACTGAACAACGCGGTCGCGTTCACACGCTCAAGCCATTTGCACAAACCGGCTTGCACAAGCCAGTTTGCGCAAACTGAACTGAACAACGCGGTCGCGTTCACACGTTCAGTTGTGCTTGTGAAATTGTGTGGGACTCATTCAGTGGACTTTAATTTAAAAATTTTAAATTATTCAAAAAAAAACCACAAATTTCGACATAGTTTTTATAATGGATGAGGAGGAGCTTATCCTGTGTGCGACGGCGGCGTGCTTAATAAAGAAAAAATTGGGCTCAAAGAGTTCCAAAGGTCGGAAATGGAGCAAGGATTGGTTGCTCAGGAGGGACAGCCTTTCCCATACCAATTTAATAGTGGAATTGAGAGGGGAACCAAATGATTTCCGGAATTATTTGAGAATGAACGAGGCGACATATGAGGAGGTGCTCAGCATGATCTCACCAATAATTGTGAAAAGTGACACCGTTATGAGACGAGCAATCACCCCCCATGAAAGGCTGTCAGCGACTTTGAGATTTTTGGCAACAGGAAGAAGTTTTGAAGACTTGAAATTTTCCACTTGCATCTCCAAGCCAGCCCTCAGCCAAATAATTCCTGAAACATGTGACGCTATTTACACGGCGATGAAGGACACTTTCCTGAAGGTAAGTAATACTGACATACTTACTAATGATGCTTTTTTTTTAACTCTAAACAGTTATTGATCAATTTCTCATTGTTGGAATTTGTAAGTGGGAGGGGAGGAAAGAAAAAACACAGAGTTCAAAATATGTTTTATTTTTCTCAGCAATGACAAAAATATAATTGTGCGTGACAAAAATGACAAAAATATAATATCTGATGGCCAGGTAAATTATTGCGCTCCGTCGGTATAATCACGAAAGTTACTGAAGAACTGTCCCGCACTATGAGGGGTGGATGAGTGCGATATTTGTTGTTGCGTATTGGAGGAGAGAAGTGGAGGCTGGAAGGTGAGAGAGGGTTGAGCGGGCAATAATCCCTGCGTATGGTACATCGGATCACTGCTGAATGAAGGTTGGCGTGTGGGAATTTGCATGGAACAACCGCGGTGTAAATTCCCCAACTGTGCTTCATAAAATACGTCGTTTATAAGTTTTTCTGCATGTACAGCTTGTAGTGGATCGAGTTCCCTCAATTTGCATGCCCATGCTGCTCCAATGTTACCAAATTTATCAGGAACATGCGAAGGCTGTTGCAAACGTTTTCCTATCACATCCAACACTTCGTCGCATTTGTTCTTGGTCCCTCGAGAGGCTTTGGTTGGCCGTCCACTTATAGCTGACGAGCATGAAGATGGCGTACACGATCTAGGTGAAGCTGGTGCGGACGGTAAAAAGTTGCTGGGGGAACGTGGGGTGTCGGGAGATGTTTCATCCCCAAGGACCTGAAAAATAAAAGATACTTAGGAAAAATACTACTACTGCATAACAATGAGGTACACTATCATATATGTATATCTAATATCTAAAAATATATCTGTTTGTTTGTTTTCAGTTTCCCACCACTGCTTCTGAATGGAAGGCAATTTCAAGCGTTTTTGAAGATAAGTGGCAGTTTCCTCATTGCTTGGGAGCGATAGATGGAAAGCATGTGCAAATTGTTCCCCCTCCTGAAAGTGGCTCCTATTACTTCAACTATAAGAAGACCCACAGTATTGTTCTGATGGCTGTAGCAAATGCTAACTACGAATTTATAATGTGTGACATTGGAACCAACGGCAGAATATCTGATGGTGGAGTAATTGACAATACCGTTTTTATGAAAAAATTGCAAGAAAATAAATTGAATTTGCCTACTCCAGAACCAGTCGTTCAAGGTGGAAATCCAATGAATTACGTCTTTGTCGGAGACGAAGCTTTTGCTTTAAGGCCAGATTTTTTGAAACCTGTACAATCAGAAAGAGCTTGATTATGAAAAAAGAATTTTCAATTATCGTTTGTCTAGGGCCAGAAGGATAATCGAAAATACGTTTGGAATATTAGCCAACCGCTTTAGAATTTTTCATACCGCTATAAATTTACAAGTAAATAGCATTGACAAAGTTGTTTTGGCTTGTTGTGCACTACATAATTTTTTGCGAAGGAAGTGTTCCGATACATACACTCCTTGTGATGTATTTGACGTTGAGAATACTAGCGACGGTTCAATTACACCTGGTTTAAGAACAGACTCTGACAGTCTCTTACATCTTCAGAAAGGCTACAACAGGAATCACACTGTTGAGGCAAAAGAAGTAAGAGAGCAATTTAAACTATACTTCAACAATTCTGGGAAAGTGGACTGGCAGGATGCAATGGTTTCCAATTTTTAATGGTGTCTAATTTCAACTGGGTCCTAGTTTATAGTTTCTAAATTGAATTCCATAAAATGTTAAATTTTTTTATTGTTAAAAGTTATTTTGCACTGTGGGTACCTATTAATAAATACATTATAATCTTATGGAAATGTATTCACATTGCTATAAATAAAATTAATTCACCTCGGTATCCTCAATATTTGATGTTGTCTGCCTTGGAATTTCCTGGTCCTTTAAAAAATGCAGCAGTTCATAGTACCATAAATGAGGTACATAAACATCGTCTTCTCCAGTACCTGACATCAAATAAATATTTATTGTACATGGAACCAGGTTTGTTCATCAAATCATTTGGATATGTCACCAAACTAAACTTGCAACCAACAAAGTAATACATAGTAGTGATCAGCAATACTGATTTCTTACCTGATTTTTCGGATTGTATAACTTTCTTCAACTCTTTTCGGTAGGAAGTTCGCAAGGAATTAATCTTCTTCACGACGCTATCCCTGTTGGCTTGGGGGTCCACGAATCGCATTTTTTCGACTAAAACGTCGTACGCGTGTGATTTCACATTGCGGTCACTGTATTCCTTCGACTTAACTTTCCACAAACAAGGAAAAGACTTGTACACCTCGATGAATTCACAGAGAAATTCTCTTTCTTTCTGCATCGCAGAACGATCGCTAGATGCTCCAGAGTGATATGGGGTTGGAATAATGTGATTCACACACTTGAAGAGAAGGAATGCGCCGGCGCGAGATCGTGGGTAGGCTTGAACTGCGTTCACACGCTCAAATTTCACTCATGCCAAGCTCCAACCTCAAGCCGAATTTCTGTCCGAGACAGACTTCGCACAAGCCAAATTTTTTGGCTTGCGCAAGCCAAATGGCTTGCGCAAACAGCGTTTACATGCAACGATATAACTGTGCAAACTGGCTTGTTCAAGCCGATTTGCGCAAATGGCATGAGCGTGTAAACCGGCCTATAGATGAAAGTTCAACGTCACGACGTATTTCCGCTTTGGTGCCAAATTTGCACCATTTTGGGGGGGGGGGGGGTGAACTCGAATTTGCATGTTGGGTATCGTAGATTATGGATTTTCAAAAGCTCTTCAAATTCGATGCTCCCATGCCGCTAGAAACGTTATACTGGATATGGTGAGGGGGGGAGACCACTATTTCTTGCCTGAAATACTAAATAAATTACATCGAGTGAATGTAATTTAATGGGACGTCCCCTGAAATGCATACATTACTTAACACTGTTTTATTTTACAGTTATTAATTATTGTTTTTAAAATTTATTTTAATACTCAATTTGGAGTGTAATAATTTGTTGATGCTTGTTAACAATTGTATTAGGTAATTTTTGTTTGTTTTTGTAGCCAAGGAGGGTGGAAGAGAGGGCCTTAAGGCCCTAACTAACCCTGGTGGTTGAATAAACTATACAATCAATCAAATCAATCTCTCTTTCTCTCTATTATTACTGTCTTGTATATCACAAGCTCTTCGGGAAAGTCCCCTGAAGTTCATCGCCATTTGAACAGCCCACAAACATCCATTTCCTGCAATCCGTGACTTAATTTCAGCAGTCATTGTCTTTCACCACTATTTCGTCCAAATATTTAAACTGGCTGGAATTAGGGAGGCCGTGATGAAGTGTTGAAAGATGTTCGGTCAAGAGGTGATCTACTAGAGGTAACAATAAACCATAAATCGTTTAAAGTGTGAAACTCGTTCATTCACTCATGTTACGCGATTGGGATTTCTTCCTGATAGTAATAAAATATGGTGGAAGAATTTGTCAGAGGTAATAAAAAAATGTATCATGTTTGGAGTCAGATACCCCTGACGAGTAGTGACCGTGACCTTTTCTCAGAGCTGCTGTAAGTCGAACCTCTGGCCTTTTGATTTCTCAGTCATCTGAACCCTCGCGAGGAGGAGCGAGTGGGAAGCGATATCTTGCGGGCTGTCTCTGCCGATAAGCTCCAACAGAGGGAGAGAATAAGCTGTCATTGCGGCAAATAATTATACGGTTAGCGGTGCTAACGAGATACGACCTCAGGGCGACCTTCTGCATCCTTTTTATCTTAGGGTGTTTCCTGTCAAGGGATAAGAACGTGAGTAGTGAACAGGTATGGTGTAGGACCTGTCACCAGTCTAACGAATAGGAAGTCGTGGCTGTCAGGCGCGGTCATCGTCGAACCGACCACTCCAATTATCGAACATGAAGGAAATAACTACCCAACTATCCAATACGGGAAGATCAATGATGAATCCAGAATCATCAATATAGGGCAACACATAAATATTACACGAGTATTTTTATTATATCGGCTGAAAGCTTCAACGATCGAGTCTAAAATTTAGATTCAAATTTAATGTGAATCACCAAAATTACTTGAGTGTGAACGAAACATACCAAATACCATGCATATACATCATGAAACGAACTCACCGTTGAACAAAGGTCTGGATTTGGGGATTCGAAAATGATTTAGACGAAATAGTGACATTATGATTGATAACTAGTTTATTCAATGAATATTGAATGACTAGAATTACGATGCAAATGTAAAAGCGAAACGAAAGCAGTATAAGAGCGTAACCAAGCAAAGTCGTAAGACGGTTGGAGACGAAGTGGGAAGATGCAAAGCGGTCAGGCGCAAAAAGCGACAGATCGCGTACACTGTTACCAACTACATGATTCGGCTTAAGCTGATCTATATTGAATTTACATAAATCAAAGCTCGTAAGCTTGTAAGCTTGTGTTGTGTTTTTTATTCGCATAGGTACATTGAATTTTATTAATATTTTCTAAACAGAAAATATTCAGAATCGAATAATACAATAAACATTTGAGAATGCAATGATACTCCATGTGGTATGGATACTTGGAACATGGTTACATGAAACCGAATGACGTCACAGGGTGAGAGTCAAAAATTGAAGACATCTTATTTCCAGCATATAATTATTATTTATTTTTTTATTGTGACAAAATTACTCTGAAACTAATTTATTTATTATAATGATAATAATTATCATAGTATAATTATTACTAATTATTATCATACTATAATTATTATAGTAAATAAATAATATTTAAGGAATAATAGGAAAATGCGAAAATTATTTTTTTAACCTGATAGACAAGTGGATAAGTTAGTGACCAAATGCCAGTTGATCACGCGCGATCACAAGATTGTGTTATCAAGAAACATGTATTAAAACATTTTTATATTAAAAAAATTTTACTTGAATCCTACGATCAAGAAGTTATGACCAGGTGAATAGCGTTGCTAGGTGAAAATATGACCAATTGTCACGATCATCTTACAATCTACGTCCTGGGTACACCAGGTGATTGCGGGAATGAACAAAATTTGTTGTTGATCAACTGTCATAATTTGATAATGACTGTTGATCACGATGACGTTGTGGTGATTATGAAAATCCCTGTAATCATATGTATCGTTGTTGTGTGTCCACGCGAGAATTCCCTCGTTACTTACTTTTCTCATTGTGCAAATTCTCTCGCGCCGATTTCTGTACGTAATATTTTTCGTTTATTAAAACCTTGTATGAACTGTCGTTATATTTCAGACGTGTTCTTTCCATTCACGAAAAAGCGACCATTTTGCTATTTGACATTTTATGTCTTTACTATGGCACATAAATGAAAAATCGTCACGCGGGGAACGTTACGCGGGGAGCGTTACGCGGAAATTTCTGATGATTTTCGCTTACATAAAATGTCTCTCGTGGTTGCGTACTTGTAAGCTGTAGCCACCGATCGGGAATTTCTCTCGAGTAAACCAACAATTAAGGGGGGGAATTTCCTTGCTTAGTGCTTCTACATTTTGGTTTATTATTTTCAATGAATTGACCAAGAAAAAAAATTCAACCCACCCTCAAAATTTGTTGGTTTACGTTTCAAGGTGAGTGGAGTCCGAAAATCGAATTAAAAATTTTCCATCCGTCCGGAATTTCTTATGATTACACTTCCCAATTCAAGGTACTAATTGTGTCCCACAAAAGTTCTGGAAAAAGGGGGAAAAACTGGGAACTTCAAACCCGAAAAATCTTCTGTCAAGAAAACTCCGGCCCCTGTACTCCAAACCATTGACCATGAGTGACGTAAAGAAGCAAGACTGAAACTATGCCCCACCGGTGCAGTCCCGAGCACACACCACAACTGGTACTATGACCAACCGTCGACCAAGAAGAAGGAGGTGGAAACCGTACCAGAACCATCACTTCCAGATGAAGAAAAACGTTTGCCAAGTGGGTGTGGCACATAGCTTCCTCGTATCCATAACCCAGTTGTATAGATGATCCGATGCATAGTAGTTAATCTCAAAATATCAATCACTAAGTACCTCGTACTACCCTCATAGGGGACTCTACACGTCAACCGGCACAATCTCTGAATATTGTTGGAAGATGTAGAAGTTATGGCAGTAACATGGGAATACACTTTTGCGCAGTAGCTACTATCAGTCTGGGGGCGACGATTTCCGTAGCAAACCATCTACACGCCAACCCGCACAATCCCTGAAAAATTCATCGAAATCGGATATATTGTAGAAGTTATGGCTGTGGCAAGAATTTCATGACAGACACACACAGACAAGGAACCAAAATTGTTCAAGAAGGTCTGAAACGTAAAACGCGAGTGGAAATTTTGATTTTTGAGAACTTTTTTTTTAACCTTGAAAAAGGAAAACAAAGCTTCCGCTACCTTGGTAGACTCCCGCCCAGAAAAATTCCAAAGTCCATTAACTTTAAAATTGCAATTAAATTTTGATAACTCCGGTAACACCTTGGGACAGCTGTGGAATTTTGAGATTTTTTCGATGACACTAGTGATACCATAGTCCAATTAGGATTCATCTAAAAACTTGAATTTCCCTAAACATCTTTGTTCTTCATTTTTTTGTTTTTCGGCAATTTTTTTATTATTTGCAAATAATACTTTTACAAATTATAATTCAATACTTGATTTATCAGTACCTAATGCCAAATGATAATTTTTAAATTCCAAGAATCTACGACAAAGTCCTACTCTTTTACATCACTTTTAACATTGTTACGTCGTTATGAGAACAAATAGAAGTAATTTCATCGTAATAATCATTTGGGGGATATAACTGTTCCTTGGTAACGAGGCTCACTGAATTCATTTTAGCCGCATGGAAAGGGTTAAACTCACATGATGTTGGTAGGTGTAGTACGAGTACGAAGATGGTTGTTCCTAAGTCACCGCGACAGGTGTATTTCACGAAACACAAACCGAAAATTAACACAACTTCATTCAGAGGAAAAGGTGATACAGATATGAAAGCGAACCAACTACCTAAACAGACACGAATGTCTCGGTTATTTATAAGTATAATTTATCACGATATATCTGTTCCGAGTGACGCCCCTCCAGCGTGTCTTGTACGGATTCAAAGGTATAATGGATGAGCCTATTAACATTGAATTAAGCCACGGGACGCAGACACTGTGTAGATCACCGTACCAGATCTCCTGAATATGAATATTCGATGTGGCGGACATGAAGTGTCCAACACCTGCCACTTACCGCCGTTCTTGATGCATCGAGCGCGAAAATCAATCAAACAAACGCTGCTCGATGGGGTAAATTAAAAAAGTATCACTCATTCGGTTCATTTAGAGTTCATCAATCAAGGGAGAAATGAATCGAGGCTGAGGTACCCGACTGGGGCTCATTTGTGGCCGTGACCTTTTCGAGGGTCCCTTTGAGGTGGTCCTTTTGACTTTTGAGTCCACGAAAAGCCGAATCTTCGTCATAGATTGATGCTAAGAATAGACGAATTTACGACATTCCCTCGTATCATTGGCCACCTCTCAGTAGAATCCCTACATTGTAGCCGACAAATACATCTTCGAGACCTACGAAAACCAGCGAGTTTGTCCTGGGCTGTTCTTGGACACGCATCAAGCTTTCGACAGGGTTTGGCATCCTGGTATACTTTACGAACTCCAGTCCCTACTCTCCGTGGCAAATTATCTAGTCGTCCAGTCATCCCTATCAAACCGATCCACGTAAAATGTGATGGTGCTCAGGCTCCTCAATACCAGTGAATGATCAAAATTTAAAGAAAAAACGCTGCAAATTATTACACAATGGTTTATTATTTTTCTATATAGATCACTCGTCTATAAAATCACCAACCATCCAATATGAAGAAGAAAAAAAAGGAAAAAAAATAAAAATAAATAAAAAAATAAAAAATAATAAAAATCACCAACTATCGATCGCATTTCGATCAGCTCTAATTTGAACGGAGATTAGGCCTCGTTTGCGATTCACACTCGTGTTTTGATTTATATATATATATATTTCAATATAAACCCTTCAATTTCCGTAGGAAGCGAACGGTTTGTCCTACAGAGCTCCACGTGGTCTCAAAAAATTCTAAAAATTCTATAGAATCTCAAATTGAAGGAAAAACAATACCTTTATATCAAAATTTTTTGAGTTAGGGCGTTTTCAAAATTTCAAAATTGATTTTGGAACCCTTAGAAGTGACCTACGTCAACCAATAGCTTCGGGGCACAACTAGACCCCAAATAGAGCCTACATACCAAATTTCATCAAAATCGGTCAATGCTAAGTGGCAAAAGTGCCGCGTACGGCGGACGGACGGCCTCGATTTCGGCCTCGGATTCGATTTTTGGATTCTACGTACCTTGAAACGTAAACCATCAAATTTTGAGGGGGTGTTAAAATTTTTTTCTTCTTGGTCGATTCCAAAGGTTCATTATTGAAAATAATAAACCAAAAAGAATAATTCTTTATAATTCTTGATAATTATTATCAAAACTGTATCCGCAAGCAATGGATATGAGAGATGTCTTGATGAGTTTTGATAATTCTTTTTGGTTTATTATTTTATGGAATATAATATTATATAATATAAAATAATATTATCATATTATGGAACAAGGTTCTTAGGAAAAAGTGTAGAGACGGGGTTTATAATTTGGTTAAAGAAGTTGTATTAGAAGAGAAAAACTGGATAAGTGTACCTCATTATGGAAAGATTTCTGACAAAATTGGCAAAATGTTAACATGTAAAGGTTTCAAAGTAGGGTTAAAACATAAAATTATTTTTAAAGCTTCGTTCTTTTCTGTTAGAGGTAAAATTGGGCGGTGTTATAACACAGTGTGTATAGATACACAAACCGGCCAAGCACCAAATTATCGTTTTCGAGAAAAATCGAATCAAAAATTTTTCCGTTTCTTTCAAACCCCAGCCTCTCTAGTGATACTTGGAGTGATGAAAACTCGGTATCCCACGTTTTTTGGTGTGTAGAATCCATTGGTGATGTCAAAACAAGAGTAACTTAGGTAGTTTTCGAATTTTGGCGCATAGCTGGTTTGTGCGAATCAAAAATATCAACAACTATATTCTGCACAACCTTCTGACTTTTGAGTCCACGAAAAGTCGAATCTTCGTCATAGATTGATGCTAAGAGTAAACGAATTTATGACAATCCCTCGAATCATTGGCCAACTCTCAGCAGTATCTCAATTCTAGCTGACAAAAACTTCATAGAGTATTTGAGTACGTCTTCGAGACCTACGAAAAGCCAGCGAGTTTGTCCAGGGCTGTTCTTTGGGCGGAATTCATAGACAAGGCTTGAATGTGAGCGAGCACTCAATTATCTGAGTTGAGGGTCGGCCTCGACTCAACAGTCCGTATTCATAGTTGATTGAGACGGCCCACTTAATTGTTGCGGTCGCCGCAATTCCCAAGGGCCGTGCACTAATGAATTTCTAAAATCCTTTAAAATTTCAAGTTTAGCTACATTTCATGGGAAAAACATAACTAAATAGCCGCTTTTTCCCATATTTCTCTGGCAATTATTGTTCGATTCTGTCGATTCCAGTGGCAATATTTCGGGTTTCCAATTCCCTAGGGCCGTGCACTAATGAATTTATGAAATCCTCTAAAATTTAAGTACAAATTTTCAAGTTTTACCTAATTTTTTTACAAATACTGACCCGGAACGAGGAACAAACGGCGACCGACTGAGCCCCCCTTAAGCAACCCTACCTACGACAGTGAGGAAGCAAAAAGACGATCAAATGTTGTAACATTCAATCGTTACAAGGTGCCCGGCTGCTTTTCAAAGAAGATTTGTAAGTGATTCCTCCCGCCCTCCACCAATCATCTGTTTATTGTAATGTAACGTAACTATAACCCTGGACAGATGTTTCGTTGGGAGTTTGTTCGTTTTTTTATTGAAAAAAAAGTTGCTTGTTGTGTTTTTGATCTTCAAGAGATTTTATACTCGTAATTTTTGTGCCAATCAAAGGTTTTTTTGCTCAATTAAACCAGCTTGTTTCCCCTGCCTCCAACCCAAGCTTCCCTAATACAACGGCGAGGAAGCAAAAACAAAAAAAATGTTCAAATTGTAACATTTAAAACACGATTTGCCAAATTTATACTCTTCTGACCTCCTCTTCTCTTCCTCTCACTCCCCCTCCTCATATTGTATTCGTTGTGGGGGGGGGGGGGGGAGTTACTCCGTCGGGGTCCAGTTGGTAGCTAATTCCATGATCTATTGTAAAATTGAAACGTTACAAGGTGCACTGCAGCTTTGTAAAGAGGATTTGCCACCATTCAGCCTCGATGACCTCCTCCACTCACCCTCCTTTCCAACCCCTGCCCCTCAACTATGGTTGTTATAGTTAACTAGAATGTTTCGCCCCTGCATCGCACCTAAGCAACCCTACCTAACATAGTGAGGATGCAAAAAGACTAGATCGAATATTGTAACATTAAATCGTTACAAGGTGCGCAAAAGTCTGCGCTGGTGATTAAAAAAAATGTCTGTCCCAATGGGTCCCTTAGACCATGTTTCATACATTTTTTTTTATTAAATACTCAATTAGGTAGTTCAAAACCAGCTGATACAGCATATGTACCGAGGTGCACCTGGGATCTGTTGTCGTCGAAAGCGCACCTTGGTACACAAGCTGTACCACGGTGGTATTTAGTTCAGAAACTAAGAATTTCAAACTTGAACACCTATTTATCCATAATAAACTTAGAACTGCAAGGGGATTTGCAAATCACTAGAAGGAAATCGTTGAACAAACCGTATAATTTCACAAAATGTTGGTAGGAACTCATATTTTATCCATATCTTCAAATCGAAGGTAACTTCAGTCTTATTTGTTTTCTAATCTCAGATAACTTCAGTCCTCTCGAGGTCCTGAAAAATATTGGCCAAAATGAATAGGTTGGTACCAGATAAAAATGTTGGACACACCTATGACTAGGTAGTAATTCGTCCTCGGCTGGTGCTTACAAATTATTTGGGAAAAAAAAGGGTAAAACTTAGGAATGAAACGGAATCCAGCAGTCAATGCAGATAGCTACCCCGCAGCCTTGTCTAAATCGCTTAGGGAGAAAGAAACCGACACTGAACACCGACCGAACTGGCTGGCATCTAGACTGAAAAAGAATCAAACTAATGTCGTGAAACAGAAAAGTAAACAAAGATATTCAAAACTAGGCAAAGTTGGCTAAAAACGACGATTCCGCCAGTCCCAAACCTCAATAACATCGTTGCGAGTAACTTTTACTATTATTGATCTTTTGAAATCAACTCAGGAATAATGATAGAATTTTTACTTACCAAGATGAGGTGGGCTGTTCCTTCAATTTTCTCGGAATAAACGAAGAATGAAGATGAGCAGGAAGTCAGCACCTGAATTTTTATTGTTGATGGCGCACGTAGGTATAGCAGATGTACCACAAACCACCCTCTTTCGAGTTTTCTCGCATTCTGGGCAGAGCTAATAGATGCAAACATTTTTCCGACAGCTCTTCTACCAGTTAGGATAAAATGGAACTAAAACCCCGCCATATTTCAAAGTGCTTCCAGTTTGGTACAACAGTTGTACCGAGGTGCGCAAAAGGGTTAACCCTTTTCAAAAAAAGGTTTTTTCCCTAGAATGTTTTGCCTTGCATCGCACCTAAGCAACCCTACCTAACATAGTGAGGAAGCAAAAAGACCAGATCAAATATTGTAACATTCAATCGTTACAAGGTGCTCAGCTGCTTTTTAAAGAGGATTTTTGCCACATTTACACCCCTATGACCTCCTCCACTCACCCTCCTTTCAAACCCCTTCCCCTCAACTATGGTTGTTATAGTTAACTATACTGTTTCCTACCTAACATAGTGAGGAAGCAAAAAGACTAGATCAAATATTGTAACATTCAATCGTTACAAGGTCAGCTGCTCAGCTGCTGCTGCTGCTCACCCTCCTTTCCAACCCCTGCCCCTCAACTATGTTTATTATAGTTAACTAGATTGTTTCGCCCTGCATCGCACCTAAGCAACCCTACCTAACATAGTGAGGAAGCAAAAAGACCAGATCAAATATTGTAACATTCAATCGTTACAAGGTGCGCGGCTGTTTTTTAAAGAGGATTATTTTCTCCTTTTCAGCCTTATGACCTCCACCTCACTTTCTTCCTCATTCCCCCATTCGTCTTAGATTTGTGGGGGACTGGGGAGGGGCTCCGTTGGGGTTCAGTTTGAAGCAAAATCGTTGAACTATAGTAAAATTCAAACGTTACAAGGTGCATCGCTGCTTTGTAAGGAGGATTTGTCACCTTTCTGCCCAATGACCTCCTCCTCCCACCTAAATTTCGCTAATCGCCGAAACGGATTAACACAAAAAAGCCTCCAGATGATGGAGTCTTCGGCGGCGGAGGGGGTTGCTCCGCGGGGGCTCCCTCCTACCTCCGGGCCGCCAAAGTGGTGGGAGGAGGCGGGAAAGGTGGGCTAGGGGATGCGAGAAGGGGGGGTCCGCGCGGCCCCCTTCCACCTGTGCGGACGCAACAGGTGCTACCTACCTGATCAGTTCAACCTGACAGTGCGTCTGGCGAAGGTTCACGCATTTTC